>JAILXH010240717.1:15534-31777 GCA_023558415.1 Piaractus mesopotamicus | reverse complement strand
TTTTTTTTTTTTTTTTTTTTTTTTTTTTTTTTTTTTTTTTTTCCCCTCACAGTAACTGATCTGTCTAAATTTCTTGTAGGTGCGAAAAGCCCTGAGAAGTGCAGAGGCCTACGACAACTTCTTGCGGTGCCTGGTCATCTTTAACCAGGAAGTGATCTCTCGTGCTGAGCTGGTGCAACTGGTGCTGCCTTTTTTGGGGTGAGTGTTTTGATCACTGACTCCTTGGGGGAGGGGAGGCGGGGGGCTCACATATGGGGTGGGCAGTATGACCATATTTATGGTACAGTATGCTTTTCTGAGTTTCTTTACAAAGAGAGCATTATTAGTCCTGTTCATCTGGATCTACTCCAGTGCAAATAATAATAATTAATAATATTCATAGTTTTGTGAAATCATTGTTTGTTTGTTTTTTTGTTTGTTTGTTTGTTCCAACCTATCAGATGAAAATTTCTGGAAATGTTGTGATATATTTCTTTCCATACTTTCACATTATGTGATTTACTAGAAACAAAACAAGTTTGCAGGTGTAGAAATGGTGCAGCTGTCATTGTGTTTAAAATGACCCTGAATTGAGCTGAATTGTGCAACCTTTTCAGGAAGTTCCCAGAGTTGTTCACCTGGTTTAAGAATTTCCTGGGCTACAAGGAGATGTCCCACCTGGAAAGCTACCCTAAAGAGAGGGCAACAGAGGGCATCGCTATGGAGATAGACTACTCCTCGTGCAAGAGACTGGGCTTTAGTTACAGAGCTCTGCCCAAGAGCTACCAGCAGCCCAAATGCACAGGGAGAACTCCACTCTGCAAAGAGGTGAGGAGCTGTCCTTTATTGTCATCACATTTATGTTACAATAAAATAATAAACACTAAAGTGCTCAGTGTGATGGTATCTACTACATTCTGTTACATCCAAGCCTTGTCTTGTTTCGTAACAAACCATGACTTTGGGGATGCACCTCAATTTCAGCCTCTGAAATTGGTCGACAGTTATCAAAAAAGAGATTTAATAGGCCTAAAATCAAGTATCAATTTCAACCCTTTACACACAGTCATAATGGCAATGAAAATAAGAAAAGAAATGATGATTTTATTTGTCCCTTTACTCTCCTACACCAGTCAGCACAGAGGCACTCAAACATTTTGTGCAGCAGCAGATCAACAGTGAAAATGTCAGCTATGTGGAACCATTTCAGTTTCTAAAAGGGATATTAGACAAATGATTCGTGATTTTCTGATCACTGTTCATGCTGAGTATTAGAAAGGGGAGTACAACACCCAAGAACTTTCCTACTCCAGGATTGATTCCACCTAAAAAACAAAAAACAAAAAAAAGACATCCCACATATGCTGAACACAGCAAAGCAACAGAGGCAGACGGTAAAGTCTCTGCTAGCACACTGAAGTTATCTGTATCCACAGTTTTTTGAAAGAGTAAAAATTCATGAACCACAGTGTCAAAGTGCAAAGTAGAGATAAAAAGAACAATAGAATTCGTTTCACTTAATAACCAGCTGTTGTCAAGAACGATTGATTTTGTGGCATATACTATAGCAAATCAGTTTTAGTTCATTTTTAGTGTATTTTATGTAAATTAGTTTTATTTATTGTTAGCTTCTTTCCGGTTTCACTTTTTGGCCCAGTGTGCCCCATTTCAGTTTCAGGCAATAATTTAATTTCAGTTTGTCACTGACAGTAAGTTTTTGCATGAAAGGTCTTTGTATGTAACTTGATCATTGAACCAATGCCTGTGGTCCCATCTGTTCGCCCAGGTGCTGAACGACACATGGGTGTCTTTCCCTTCCTGGTCAGAGGACTCCACCTTTGTCAGCTCTAAGAAGACGCAATATGAGGAGCATATTTATAGGTGTGAGGATGAGCGCTTTGAGGTGAGCCACCTGAGACCTTCCTCCTTTCACACCTGGCTCTTTTTTCAAATCAGACCAGAAACGCACCAAATTCTGCTAGTGTGGTGTTAGCAAGCTTATCATTTGATAATGTGCTTTGCATCTGTGCATAGTTGGATGTGGTTCTGGAGACGAACCTGGCCACTATCCGGGTGCTGGAAACGGTGCAGAAGAAGCTCTCTCGGATGTCTGCCGAGGAGCAGGCAAAGTTCCGTCTAGACAACACGCTGGGAGGCACATCTGAGATTATCCACCGCAAGGCTATTCAGAGGATATACGGAGAGAAGGCGCTGGACATCATTGATGGACTGAAGAAGAATCCAGCGGTCTCTGTCCCCATCGTGCTGAAGAGGTCTGTGATCAAAACCTAAAGCTGAGTGACCTCGTATCACTCGGTGCATATATGCAGTCACTTTCATTTTTGTTGGATTTATGTTTCAAGCTCTACATGTAATAACTCAGTAGTACTGTTGTTGCGCTGTAGTTATTACATTCTTACATAGAACCCCATTGTGCAGAGAAGACTTTACTTCACATTTTATTATCTCCCTGAGGAAGTTTTGTTTCATCATGTGGCGAGCACTCACAACACCATTACATAAGAAACACACCAGGGCCAAGACACTTACACAATTGTCAGCCAAGTGGAAACGCATCTGTCAGGGCAAATCTGCAGCACTATCCAAAATCGCAGCTGACCTTAAAAAGTAAAATACTAAGATGTGTGTTTTTGGTTTACATTCTTAGGATTTTATCATATAAAAATACAAATATTTTTCTCTTTTGTACGGTCAATTCATTGTACTTGCACTATTTGTATGAAAGCACAAAGTTAGATATAGTTATGATGGCTGTATTTTGTACTTTAGGTTAAAGCTGAAGGAAGAGGAGTGGAGAGAAGCACAGCGAGGCTTCAATAAGATCTGGCGTGAGCAGAACGAAAAGTATTACCTGAAATCCCTGGACCACCAAGGCATCAACTTCAAACAGAATGACACCAAGGTGCTGCGCTCCAAGAACCTGCTCAACGAGATTGAGAGCATCTATGATGAGGTTAGCCACCCAACCATGTTTAGCTTATTCTTAGCTTAAGAAAGCTCTGTTATGTGGTGTGGAGCTCATGAAGCACTAGAGCCCAAGATGCTTCAGGTGCAGTGTTAGTGAAAACGGCATTAGGTTTTTCAGCTAAAAGCTGGCGTCTATTTTGGGTGCAATTTATTATTTTTATTTTCAAAAATCAACAAGAAAATGACAAAATGGTTGCAGATACTAGTAATAACCAGTTTTCTCCCACTAATCTCCATCTCTCTCACCTACCCATCCTCAGTTGGTATACAAAAACATGTATGTAGAAAACAACAATAAATACAATAAAAAAAATAAAAAAAAAACTTCCTAGAAAATGTGCTCCTGCTATCTGATGTCATTTTTAATGTAGTATTATTTTGATACTAAAGAAATATTTTCAAGAAGACTAAAAAAGGAGTGTTTAAATGGCATTTTGGCAAACACTAAATGTGCGTCTGGCTCATGTTTGTATGTGCAGCGGCAGGAACAGGCCTCTGAGGAGAACGGGACACCGCCTGGTGGCCCCCATCTCACCTTAACCTACGAGGACCGACAAATCCTGGAGGACGCTGCAGCCCTCATCATCCACCATGTCAAACGGCAGACCAGCATCCAGAAAGAGGACAAGTACAAGATCAAGCAGATCATCTACCACTTCATCCCTGATATGCTCTTTTCCCAGCGGGGGGCGCTGTCAGATGATGAGGAAGAGGAAGACGAGGAGGACATGGAGCTGGATGAAGGAGGCTCCAAGAAGCACAATGGTTTGGCGGCAGGGAGCAGCAGCGGAAGCCCTTCCAAGTCCAAACTCGTCTTTAGTAGCTCAGCCGCCCAGAAGCTGCGCTCCTGTGACGAGGCCTACAACTTGTTCTTTGTGAACAACAACTGGTACATCTTCCTGCGGCTGCACCAGACGCTGTGCTCACGCCTCCTCCGTCTCTACGTCCAGGCTGAGAGGCAGATAGAGGAGGACCTGAGGGAGCGCGACTGGGAGAGGGAGGTGCTCGGGCTCAAACGGGACAAAAACGACAACCCTGCCATCCAGCTGCGGCTGAAGGAGCCTAGTAAGTATAAGTTGTTATGAGTTAGCCTTTTCAGTGTCATTTTAGCCTCAGAGCTGATGTTGTTCTGAGGAGCTGATTATGAATCAGCCTTCTGTTCACAGATCCAACGTTAATCCATGTAAATCCAAATGCACAACTGGCTTCAGATAAGTAGCATTGGCCTTGTTCCACTGCTAACTTGAATTTTAGTGGATGTGTTTGCCTTCTATGGGGTTGGATTATGTCTGAAACCTGTTGTGTGGTTGTTTTTGTTTTTTATCTCTCTCTCTCTCTCTCTCTCTCTCTCTGTCTCTGTCTCTCTCCCTCTCTCAGTGGACATTGACGTTGAAGACTACTACTCAGCCTTCTTGGAGATGGTGCGGAACCTGCTGGATGGGAATATGGAGGGATCTCAATATGAGGACTCTCTGAGAGAGATGTTCACTATCCATGCCTACATCGCCTTCACCATGGACAAGCTCATTCAGAGCATTGTTAGGCAGGTCTGTGCTCCAGTTTTTTTTTTTTGTTTTTATTTTTTTGTTTTTTGCTCCAGTTCAGTGAAAAAATTAGCACTGTTTGTACACAAAAGAAAGAGAACATGTTTCTCGCTCTCTGTCTTTTCAAGTTTATAAAGCTGAAGAGTTGTTCTGTGCTTGTATACATGTGGTCGTTCTGACCTCTAGTTAGTATTTTTTTTTCTAGAGAGGATAGTTCTCTGTAGTAGAGCGAGTAGTTCCCCCTGCTCTTTTTCCCCCATTTCCTGATGGGCTATAATTCACTGATGGCTTCTTTTGCTTATAATGTTCTGGCGGGGTCCTCTTTCTTCTTCTGTGTGGTGGAAATGGATTTATGTCAGTGGGTTGTAGGTACAAAATAAATGCAAAGCAAAAGGCCAGGTTATTTTGATATTTTTCTTTCTTTTGGTCATTGTTTGTCCTACCCATGTTTCTACAAAACAGAACAGGGGTTGAAGTAAAGACTTTTGTGAAGGTTAATTTCTCCCCTGTGCTCCCTTTCTGCAGCTGCAGCACATAGTGAGCGATGAGATCTGCGTGCAGGTGACGGATCTCTATCTGTCCGAGAGCAGTAACTGTGCTACAGGTGGAACCCTCTCGACTCAGGCCTCCAGATCAACTGCTGAATCAGCCTACCAGCGCAAGGCGGAGCAGCTCATGTCCGATGAGAACTGCTTTAAAGTAAGAGTTTACTGTCTGTTGACCAGCTCTACTGGAATGTACCTTTGTCTTTCATTTACTATTTAAGTTTTCTCTGTCTTTTTAAAACAGTTGATGTTCAGTAAGAGTCGAGGGAACGTACAGCTGACGATTGAGCTGCTGGACACAGAAGAGGAGAATTCTGATGAGCCAGTGGAGGCAGAAGTGAGTCACACTTTCACTCTTATTCCCAGTCCATTTGGCTTAAGGTCTAACAGTCTCTTAGTGTGTTCCTGTTAGGTCACACCTACACACATGCTATTCTGTGTACGTTTGAACTGTTTTGATCAATAGTGTTACTCTGTTTGCAGCGCTGGTCAGATTATGTGGGCCGCTATCTTAGTGCTGATGTGACATCTCCAGAACTAAGAGAGCATCTAGCACAAAAGCCTGTTTTTCTTCCAAGGTAGTACAGCATCTCTACACTATTCTATAGTGAACTTTAAAGTTTACATGTTGGTAACAATGTTTTAAACCATCGTGTGATCTTTTTATAACTACCTTACTTTAGAACTGACCTTTTAGTGAAGGTTTGTGCATTAAATTGATACACAAATATATGCTTGTCAATGTTTGTATGGTATGTGTTTGTATGGTTTGTATTGACACTAGTTTAAATTCATCTTGTAGGTTTTATGACTCTTTCTCTCTCTTGCTATAGAAACCTTCGGCGAATTCGGAAGTGCCAGCGGGGACGGGAGCAGCAGGAGAAAGAGGTCAAGGAAGGAGGGAAGAAGGAGAATGCTGAGAACATGAAAATGGAGTGCATGTTTAAGCTAAACTCTTACAAAATGGTGTACGTGTTTAAGTCTGAGGACTACATGTACAGACGCACGGCACTGCTGCGAGCTCATCAGGTAAACCCCAGTGCTTAGCATGCTGTTCCCCTTTACTGTGCCACAGGTTGATCTTTAATGTGGGATGTTCAGTGTATGTATCAAGTAAACAGTACAACAAAATTTCAACTTTTTTCCATAATCGATGTCGCTGAGAGTTATTTGACTTTGTCGGCTAATTGTTGCAGCCGCACCTACCTCTAAACTACGTATGAAAATGCATTGTAAATACTCTTTGTGTGTGTTTCTACCAGTCCCATGAGCGGGTGAGCACGCGGCTACATCAGCGCTTCCAGGCCTGGGTGGATGGCTGGGTGAAGGAGCACGTCACCAGAGAAATGGCCGCCAACACTAGCAAGTGGCTGATGGGAGAAGGGCGTGAAGGGCTCCTTCCCTGCTCCACGACATGTGACCATGAGACACTCCACTTCAGGAACATCAACAAGTACAGAGTCAAATACAGCAGCAGCTACAAAACTCCCTGACCCCAGGCAGTAGATGGGGCAAGGGGGTCTTTGGTTTATGGGAGGAGGCAGTAGTGGGCAGGGAAGGAAAGCGGACTTATCAACAACTTTCTAAGGATGACGTGACAGCACAAGGCTAAGCCTCAGCGCTCTCATGTCACACCAGTGGCGGCTGGCATACGTCTTAGTTTTTAACAGCGTTTTTAGCTGTACCTGTGCCCGCTTGTCCCTCAGTGCCAAACCTTGGGAAGAAAGACCCGTCCGTTAAGCAGAGGCACAGTCTGTGCGCCTAAATTAGTCTAGAACCAGCCAGTTCTGGAGTTTTATCAGTCCAGCAAAGAACACTGATAGGCTGGAGTCTAGATGGGCCAGGCTGTGGTGCAGGGCTTTTGATGGGACAGGTTAACAGGCATTAATGTATTATTGTATGTACAGGTCATAAGGCTGTGTCATAAGGTGAGGATATGACTGTACCTTCACCTGGTTGCCAGGTTGGGTTTTATAGTTTTTTTTTTGTTTTTTTTTTTTTCCAGTGAATGGGCACAATTGGTAAACAAGCTGGAGGGGGAGAATGAAATAGTTTTTCAAGAACAGAACAGTAGCAGCAAACAGTTTTAGTTCTTGTTTTGGGATAAGTGCACTTAACTTTGCAGAGATAAATCTTTAGTTATCCAACCAAAGTATCGGAAGCTCAAGAGGCACCATCATTAAAATAAGCTCAAATGATTTCCCATTCTGATGTCCAATATGTCATAACGAACAAACTCCAAGAGTACAATCTTTTTATTTAAAATGGAAAAAAAAAAAAAAAAAACTAAAACGGCAAAAAAACTTTGACAGAACAGACAGCAATAAAGATCTTGGACCCGTGTCCCACAGTACTGTGGAAAGTATAAAAGAAAAGAAAGCACTGATGAATTCAGCAGAAGAATGAATGAGCTTCCAAATGCTCACACTCTGTATAATTGTATGTTTTGAATGTCAGAATGTGACATGACCACAGTTTGTGCTGGCCGCCCTGGCTGCAAGCCTTACAAAGTTGCTGGCGAAGCCCAATGCCAATACACCAGCTAGTGCACACACACACACACACACATACACATACACACACACACACACACACACACACACACACTCACAAACATACTCACAGGCCTGATTATTAATAATGGACTATCCACATACAGAACACAGTTCACTATTTGTAAATAAATTGTATATATTGCCAGACCTTTTTTATGACAGAGACCTGTGTTGTTGTGCTAGTGAAACTTTACAGGCTTACTGTGGACTTTAGAGAGAGACGGCTGAGGTTAGTGCGCAAATGGGGAGGAAAAAAGATGAAAACATGCAAGATGAGTTTATTACAGTTTTTACCAAAGGGAGTTGATTATAATGATAGCTGTTTTTTTTTTTTCCTTTTTTCTTTCTTTATTTCTCCTTTGTGTGTTTTCTCTGTTTCTCTTTTGTCTTTTTTAATAGTAAAGAATTGTTAATTTTGGAAAAGTAGAAATGTATCCAGGTTCTTGTTTTTGAAAAGTTTTTATAAGAAAAAAAAAACAGCAGCGTTTTAATTTTTGACGTTGAGATTTGGGCTCATTTCAGCACACTTTGATCACTGCCCGTTTTTGGATATGCATCCAGTTCTCTAGTCTGAACACTGAGGAAGCCACTCGGTCCAACTCACACTGTCCTCGGCTAGCCGAGAAGGCCCACGAATGTAATGTGTCTCGTTCGTCGTGTGAGGTTTTCTTCTTCACCCTGGATAGATTTCTGCTGGACAAGAAGATATATATATATATATATAAATATATAAATATATACATTTTAAAAATGAAAGTCACAAAGCATGTCTTTTTCTGTGGATCATCATAGCCCCTTTATTTCGATATTATTTAAGATAATAATAAAAATGACATTTGTAGCAGATTTGGAGCAGTTCATTTCCTCTCCCTGTTTATATGTGTTCAAGCTCAGTCTGCTCTGGTGCTAGTCAGGCTTCATTTTGTCGCTTTGGTCAGAAGGGGGAGCCAAACGATTCCTTGCGGCTTGCGGTTTTAATGCTCCCTTCGTTGCGTGCTATAATGTACATTGGCTGCCTATCAGTATTTCTGAGCTGTGCTGCACTGCAGTGCAACATGAACCAATTGCCTCGATTCCTTTTACTATTCTTCTGTTCTCATGTTTATACATTTAGAATACTAATATTATTAAGTCCATCACTATATAGTACATGTTTAACTTTTGTCCAGGGTAGCAGATCCTTTCTCAAAGGTAAACGTGTGCTTTATCAGCAGTCTGGAGCCATGTTCTCTGAGCGTTCTCCCTTCTCATCATGCTCTCCTGAACTATCCGTCTAAACCCCTATGAGATAAAGGTGTGACCTGACGTGTGCAACTGCCGACCTCCCACTCTTCTCGCTTCCTTTCTGCCCGTCTCTAGCTGTCTTCCGAACGGCACTTGGCAGACTGCATGTGTGACAGAGGGCGTGGACTCACTCCGGCTGCCTGACAGTGATATCTAGGTCATTATTTTATTCCATGTGGGGTCAGTCACCACACTGATGCAATTAAGTTGATATGAAAAGTGGGGACCTTTGTGAGGAACACCGCTCATGCTCTTCGTTCCACTCATTAGAGCAGCAATGTCAAGTTCAGTGCATGTGTATTGAAAGGTTTTCCTTAATTGAAGTGCACATTAAAAGAGGAACTCCACATATTTTCTCAGTTTTCTGTACAGTTCAATGATTGAGACGTACACACAGTCATTCAGAGTTGTTTGATGTGAATTGGTTCATTGTGGAGAAACTTACTTAGATTTCTTTGCACTGGTGGTGATAAGAACCAGGGAATATGGTGCCTACAACACAAATATGGCTATATTGTTTAATATCCAAAACCGCCAGTGAACCTACACGCCTTTTGAGGTTTTTATGTATAAAGATGATGATAAACCTGAAAAAAAAAAAAAACACAACACACTGCATGCTCTCAGCCATTGAAAATATGTTTTGAGCTAAAACCATATCACAGTTATCATACAACATAGTCTCAGACATCAGGCAACCAATTCATAATAATATAATGTAATAACTTTCTGTGAGGGAACTTTTAGGAGCAATAAATGCATCAAGACTACTGGTTCCTGTCACCACCACGGTAAACAATTCTGACTGTTAATTTTTATAGAAGAGAGCATTTCACATCATGTTTGCATCTTAAACATAGAATTATAGAGAAATTTTAAACACTCAGTGAAATTCCATTTTAATAAAATTAGTCAGTTTAATATAGTACAGCCCACGATTCTGTTAGATTCTCGATACTGAATTTATGATTCAGTATACTTATATTTTGAGCAAAATTAGGAAAAATAATAATTGTATCAATGTTGTTGCACAGCTTACGTGAACATGCTGCTGTGGGTTGTTGATTGAGCAAAGTTTGAAATCAAACCAGCACCAAGCAATACTGTTGCATTTAATGCCATAATTAATAGAATGCCTGTTCTTCATCATGCATCATCGCATCTACATGATGCGCGTCATCAGTTTTGCATCGGAATATCACAGTGTCACAGTGCATCGCTACACCCCTAACACTGGCATATGTTGTCTCAGTGTGAAGTGGACTGCACATTATAATGGAAATGATGGTAAGCAACATACCGTGTTTGTAAATTAGCTTTTCTTCCTTCCTTTGTGTCAGGTTTTATTGGTGTGCCCTGTCTAGCTTTGTGACATGTAATTTGTGTGCATGTGTGCAGCAGATGGGATGGTTTTGGACAGGTGAGAGACGGTTCTCTCCTCCTGCCCAGTCGGAGTGACCCAGATGGGTTTGGCGCCGGGCGTGACGAGCACTCAGGCTGACAGGTGCGCCTCCTGCAGGGAGAGCTAACGAGGGGGTTGTTCTCTGGCAGAGCGGCTCATTGAAGACCTTCTGCATGATTAGGCCTGGCCCTCCACCGTCTGCGCCTCTGAACTGCACCCCAGCTTAATCAGCAACTAATCCTGAGCAGTATGCTGGGCTGCTCTCTCTCCTGTCAGAGAGGCTAGTGGAGGATGCCCTCTCTCACCTCCGGGCCAGGCAGGTGATTGGAGATAATATGAGGCTACCAGAAGGGATGCGAGAGCTGTTCAGATTGTGACTCAGAAGCCAGAGATATAAAGAAACTGATTACTCACAATTCAGTTACTTTAATTGGATTTCGGTAGCTTTATAGGTAGCTCTAAACAGTTCAAAGCACAGAGCCAATACAGACCACCCAAACCAATATACACGCCAGGCATAGTCAAATGCAAAAGTCCAGGCCCTCCTGGTCAAATGAAAAAGTGTTTTGAAGAAAAAATATAACATGAAATGTGGCCAGCTAATGAACTGAATCAGGCGTGTAAGTTCAGGGAAAATGCTACACTTTGCGGTTGTCCAGTCCGAGGAACTCTGCTGAGAACACTGTCACCATTGTTGAGTAGCAGAGCCATAGTATGTGTTATGTAAGAATCTTCTTTTCCCCTGAGGCTCGTCTACTAACTGTACGTATGCAAGGCAAGTAGATGGCAGCCTCTGTATGTGTCCAACTGTGCCAACCCACTGCCATTCATCCGTCGGCTTCTTTCTAACCGCCATAGACTAATGCCAGGAAACAGTGGCGGAGCATTTTCAGCTGATGCTTGCTGTTTCACTGTCTTTAAAACTTCTAGCTGTCATTCACATTTCCGGCAGGAATGAAGACAAGGCCTTAAGGAACATTATTTTATCTTCAGCCTGAGAATGAACATGAAGCTGATCGCAGTTGCCCTGGTTGCAGGTTCAATCCATTGAGTCGCTTTAGTAGCATTCTGACTTTGTCATTTGGCCTCTCTCTTCTCTCCAGCCCTGACGTCATCCCTCTACCTCATGGACAAGTTCAGCCTAAACGAGCGCATCTCTTGGATGCAGCTCTCATGTTTGGCCTCTCGTTTAACTGTTCGAAGCTTTAGGGTGCCCCTCATTGCCTGTAGACCTAGCGTGGTGCATCCAGAGCTACTGACAGAGGGCCCAGTGTTCCAGTGCTTCCCCCGTCTCCCTACGCACCACCGTGCCACAACAATGACTTTATTCAGCAGAGCAGGAGACCATCGAGGCCTGGCCTCATCAGTGGGAGTGTGTGTGGGAGAGAAGGAGTGTTGGGGAGGGACAGGGGGTGCGTATTGGGATGCACCCAGGGGGAAACTCATTCTTTCAGTGAGTATCAGGTCAGAAAGCATGGCAACGGTGGTGTGGGCTAATGGGAACGTCCGCCACACCACGGCGTTCAGGCCTGCGAAGCGATGTGTTGAAAGGATGGCCTTTTAGCTCCCTGGCAGCCATGCAGCATGAAGACAGATTTGCCCTCCATGTTTACCGCTTTGTTGTTGGTGCCAATGCAGAACGCATGGCTTTATAGAGGGCTCATGAGGTGCAATGCGTTTCTAGTTGAGGTCAGACAGACAATGAGGAGGTTGTTCTGAGGTCTGAGCAGAAACGCACCTTCCCACTGCAGATACAAGCTGAATTTTAAGGAATAGATAAGTTAAAAAATTTCTCCTCTCAAACGTAGTCGATCAGCCAAGACTCCTAAGCTGTCCAAAGTTTGCGGTGTTTCCTTAGTTAATTCCTAAATCTTTAGATGCTTCCAAAGTTATTCTAAATAGACTTGTTTATGTGGTTTCTGACTCTGTGATACTGAATGGCTAGTATATTAGTTAAGGGCGTGGCTACATGGCACCCTTGAAATGAGCCTTGCCCCCCCATTTCCCACCCTGACTCTTACCTCAAAATAAAAACACATATTTTAGATTGATTTTGGCTTAGGTGTCTTCTCAAAGCAGAGCTAACATGTATGCGTAGCAAGTATGTGTCTGGATTAGATTACTGCCTGTTTAGTGTAGACTGGCAAAATATTTAAAATTTTTATGCTTGAACATAGGAGAGTAGTGCATAGCCAACATTGTTGATTTTAGATTTCCTTATGTTTTTTGAGTATAATTTCCATGTAAAACAGCATCGTAATTCACAGTATATTAAACTTGGGTTTGCAAGCTACAGAATCACCCTTCATCTGAGTGAACGCTGGCTAGCGTTAGCTTACACAATTGTAACATGATCGTCCTTGAACCCAGAACGAACCAGCTCTTCATTATTCAGGAAATTCAGTCTTTTGTTCAGTGAACAAATTATGTAGTATGGTTTTGATACAATCCTTGCAGATCTCTGTGCTGTGTTTAGCTGCAGTATTTAGTTGCAGTATTGCAAAATATAGAGCAAAGATGAAGTCAACACAGTAATATGTTTAAAATCCTACTTTGTCCTATACATAATTAGGTGGTGTGCTCTTGGTCCCCTTGTGTCTAAAGTCCTGGATACGCCACTGTATAAAGTATACCTGTCTAGTGCCATTTTGCGCCTCCTTTGGCCTCCAAAATAGTGTCACTTTGCCTGGGCATGGATTCTACAAGATGCATTGGGGCTGGATGTGTTGTCCAGGAATGTTGTACCATGCGGAAACTAATGCGTTACACGGTTGCTGGAAATTGGACCACTGCACCCGCCTTGCTGTGAACAGTCCTTTCTGCCTCATCCCAAAGATGCTTCATAGGACTGAGATCTGGAGATCCTGCAGGCCACTGAAGCAATGTACACTCAATTTTTTGCATGCCAGTGTAGCATTCGGATGTGATTTGACTGGTTGTGGCTCATCTACTTGCACAGTCTATCTGCTTGCACAGTTCTTACCATTCTCCTCTGACCCTACAGGCTGGTTTTGTCCACAGAATCACCAGTCACTGGTAGTTCTTTGCTTTTTTCCACCATTCTCAGTGAACCCTTGAAACAGTTGTGTGTTAAAAGCACATGATGACAGCCGTTTGGGACATGATCAAACCAATGTGCCTAGTGCCAACTATCATACCACGTTGAAAGTTACTAAGATCACTTGTTTTGCCCATCCAATGCCCAGTTAAACACTAACTGATAGCTTCTACTATGACGCCTGATTTAAAACACAAACTACAGTCACATGACGTGTACATTTAAGGAATATACAGTGCTGTGTTAAGATGGTGCATATACCTAATAAACTGTCACTTCTGTACTGTTATTTATAAAAATACACATTACCTACAATAGCAGTAGCAGCCATCTTGAAGCCTGAATTGTGTCTGGAGAGGTACATGCAGGGAATTGTGAGGCAACATAGTCCCCAAATAAACTTACTTTTTCAAATTCACTGGTTGTTTTAGAATGAAATGGCTATATTTGTGTTGTAGATATTATGACCCCTAGTTCCTATCACCACCACTGTAAAGCAATTGGTAAGTTTTTCTACAAAGCACCTTTTGCATCAAACCACTGTAAATGATGTTGGGAATCGTGTTAAAAGAGTATTCAAAGAGAACTTGCTCAAAACTTGTTGCAGGCGATGTCTTCCAGGGATGCAAGCAAATAATCTACTGTTGTCATCATATCTTCATCAGATTGATGTTGATTTTGAATTTGAGGCCTAAACATCAAGCCAGACCTTCTTTTTGAGATGTCTTTTTGCATGCGTAAAGATATGAAAATAAGGTATGAAAATCTTACATAGTGCAGCTTGAACATGACTTGAGGAAAATAACTTTTTTATAATTTATACATTTTTCTTGTAACACAGATTTGGGCAGGATTTTTGATAATATTGGAAAGCCGTCAAAAATCTTTCATCACCTTGTCTGTCCTATTACAGTGAAAGCATTCTCACTCTCACAGGCACAGGCTGTGGTCTCCCCACAGAACTTTGAAAAGGGTCAGAGAGTTCATCAGACCGCAGAAAGGAAATGTCAAGCAAGACATTTCAGATTGTTAGGAAAGAATGTCTGGATAACACACCCTTGTCATCTCTGGCAGAAAAGAAAGTAAATTATTCCTGACTCAGATTTGAATGTATGGTAGTTTGGTTTGTGGCTTTTTGTCTCTGTGTGGCAAAACACAGCTCAGGGTCACACAAACACACACACACACACACACACCCTTAGCACAGTTTCAACAGTGCGGTCACTCACATTCACTTCTCTACCAAACAAGGCTAATGGAAAGCGATAGAGGTGTTAAGAGGCAATGGGGAGAGGAGAGGAGCTGAGGGATTTTGGGATGGAGGATGTGTGTGAGGCTCCTTGGCTTCGACTCAGGGATGCTGGGACTCCTCTGGTTTTCCGGCAGACTCCCGCTGCGCGTGATGTTTCAGAAGTGAGAGAGACGGATGAGAGCACTGCTTCTTCCCTGGTCTGCAGCTTTGATCTAACTCCAGCCACAGCCTGAAACATATGCCAAACTCCTGTGAATGCCCACAATTATTATTGGTCCATCCTATGTGAACTGTTTTCTCATTTCATGCTGTCCAGTTTCAGAAAGCTGCCTTGAATCAGAGCTAATGTGGTGTATTATTTTTTCTTTTCTTTTTTTTTTTTAAGAAAAACATGTATTTATTTATTTACTTACTTGCTTGCTTGCTTGCTTGCTTGCTTGCTTGCTTACTTACTTACACCAGCTGCACTTAACATTAAGTGAATTAAATCAAAAAAAGTTTTTAGGTTTTTTGAAGTTACTTTAAAGGGTCCACATCATGTAAAATCACTCTCACTTTTTTTTTAAATAAGATTTGAAGTAAAGAGTTTTAAATCTTGCGTCCCAAACCGCATCCAACACAACAGATCAGCCAATGACACACACAATCATCTAAACCGCTTATCCTTCTGGGTCACGGTGGGGTGCTGGAGCCTGTCCCAGCTGTCATTGGCTCGGAAGGCAGGATACACCCTGGACAGGTCGCCAGTCCATCGAAGGGTAACGGTGGTTTCCAAACTTTCATAAATATTAATGTCCATGGTTTTGGAATGGAATGTCCAAAAAGCTCATATAGGTATAATGGCCAGATGTCATATATACATGCCATATAGTGTATATCCACCTTTTCGGACTACACCAGTTTAGCCCTGCTGATTAATGCTGAAGTTCTAAGGAATGTTTCACCTAAGGAGTGCTTTTGATCGAGGCACGATACAGAGAGGCCAATCACAACAGAAGTCATATATCAGTTTTAAAGGCACAGTAACAAAATCAGCCTGTTCTAAGGGATAAAGAGAGGCTGGAAAAAAGTCATGTAAAAATTTATTATGACCAATTTTAGTCCATAAAGCTACACGAATGTTGTAAGTGGACCTCAAGGGAAAAAATAAAATGTAAGAAAAGCACAGGGCCTTTTAACATTTTTCATTCTATAAAGTTACTGTTTCTGATGAAAGCAACAATTGGCTTTTATATGTTTAGCAATGAACTGGTCAATGATAAGGTTTTCAAAATGACAAAAAGGATGTGATTTTTTGTATCCACATATATATTTGCATTTATGTCTGTGTGCATTTTATATCTTGAATATGGTTTGTGTTATCAAAGCTTTTAAATGTCTATTTCAGTTATTAGAGCTGCTGGTCTGGTTGCACCATTTGACTTACTGTTTGTGCCACCTGACTTTTCAGACTAATTTCAAATTAAACAGCCATCTGTTTAGACACCTGTAGAAACTCTTGTCCTTGAACTTGAGTTTATACTTACATTTTTTAAATAAATAAACATTAATATAATAATTACACATTTTCACAGTTGTCCTGAGGTCATACTGCCTGACATGGTAAACTGAATTGTCCTAACCATGACTCAAAGAT
>JAILXH010240717.1:0-12516 GCA_023558415.1 Piaractus mesopotamicus | reverse complement strand
GGTCTTGGAGAGAGGGGGGTCTGGGGTACAGGGTACTTCATGACCTTCAGATGCTACCGTGTCCGGATTCGGGCAGCATCATTCTCGCACGTAGATCCGTGTGCACACCACATCATCTGCTCCAAACATCTTGGAGAAAGAGAGACGAGAGATGAGAACACGAGTAAAAGGGATTAGCTGCTTGTTTCAGGCCAT
Organism: Piaractus mesopotamicus; assembly: GCA_023558415.1. NCBI lineage: Eukaryota > Metazoa > Chordata > Actinopteri > Characiformes > Serrasalmidae > Piaractus > Piaractus mesopotamicus. The sequence continues at coordinate 12,321 of JAILXH010240717.1, read as the reverse complement.
TTATTTAACTGTCTTAACAAGGAGTGTTCATTTCTGGTCTTGGAGGGTCTTAGTCCAACACAGTTTGGTCATTTCCCTGTTCAGGGCAGGAAGAGCAGGAAATCACCAAACTGTGCTGAATACCAGCCCTTCAGGACCAGAACTATGATTCCCAACTCTCCTACACACTGTGGTGTTTTCCCCAGGGATGCACACTGACATCGAAATCATATCAGTATTGACAGATAATTGATTTAAAAAAAAAATCAGAGTCTCACTTTATTTGGATTGTACACTTTAGTCCCTCTACAGATGTTAAAATTGTTAACTAGCGATGTGTTGATTCTAAACAGCGATGGGGTTAGGGTCAGGATTTGGAACAGGGTTAGGGCTGGGAGCAGGGTGAGGGTGGGGTTTAGGTTTTGGGTTGAGATTAATGTTAGGATAAGAGCCAAGTGTAGATTTAATATATAGAAAATTATAGTGAATTTAGTAGATATTTAGTTAACTGTAATTTAAAAGTAAATTAACTATCTACAAAGCATGTAGTGTACTATCCAAATAAAGTGTTACCAAAATCAGGATTGGACAAATGTTCAGATTTGACTGATATTCCTGATATTTGACTGATATTTCTGATATTTGATGATGGATTTATTGTACTTTGGATTATCAGGATGTTTAGGTGACGATGGGCAGCTGCGCTAAAATGACAGCGTGTATTCATTTTTCCAAATATATAACCCTGCAGAAATGCGTGTTATATTTCTCTGTAATCCTAATCCCAAATTCCACATTCAGTCCCAATTTCTACATTTTTATTAATGTTAATATGTCAGCATTGGCAGAAATGTACATGACAAATATCAGAACTACAATTCCCATATCGGTGCATACTTTGTTTAGCCTACTCTAAAAGTGCTGAATCAACTAAACAGCTCATTAGAGAGCCTTTCCTGAGCTGAAGTAGAAGTGGACATGTTAGGAAAACTAGGAGTTAGTTAGGAAAACTCCAAAATGTGCAGAGCAGAGGTGCTTCAGGACCAGAGATAGAAACCACTGATTTAGGATATAGGCCGTAACCTGCTTAAATGTGTTCTCCAAACTCGTTGTCCCTCATTACTATCAAACTTGACACATTTTTTGGAAGAGCGCCAGCCTGGGCGTCAACAATTGTGCACCGACAGCCCGGCCACATGATACCGAGACAGAAAAGTGAATGCGTCTTTATAGACTCTCTCACATACACAGACAAAGTTCCTGTGAGGCTAAAGCCCTAAGCAATTAAAGCCTACCAGGCTCTGATTTGGGGTTTTAAAAGGATCAGACACAGAGATAAAGGTACATTGTACTTTTTTTCCCCTCTACTTTTACTTTAGCGAACTTTAATGAAGCGTGCATGTCTTATGGAAATGTGCCCTAGATTCATCACAAAACGCCAAAGACAATCACACTGAGGCTGCTTGATTGCTTTTCTCCATAATTCTTTCGTGCTCTGTTTTATAGCTAAGCTGTGCGGTTTGTTCAGAAACCTTCAAGCATCTCCAGAATTAATGAGAACAGCCCGAAAGATCCGGGTCAGGCCCACGCTTGGATTGGACTCTTCGGCGCATTCCAGAGCGCAGTCTGGGTTAGACGCTGACATGAACTCCCATAGCCAACGTCAGCCCGCAGACACAACCCTAATTCAGCTTTTATGGAATCCAAGTGAGGGTTGTATAGCCGTAGGTTTCTGGATAACAGTTTTACGTTCACCATAAACACTGTAGTTGATGAGACACAGACTTTACCAAGCGTATTAATTGCATATCGATGTTTTCTCTGCAGAAAAATGAAATGTACCTGTTTGTTTAAAGAGTAGCTGAGTCTAGTTTCTGCTCTGTAATTTGCCTGGTTGTAATTTTGATTGTGGGTGTATTTCGGGATGATGAGTACTTTCAAAAAGAGGCGAGTTTATGAGAAGGATAAACTGTATGAGGAAAACTGAGTGAGTGTGTATGAGCATGTGTGCACGTGTGTCACAAGAGGCCGAAGTGAGAAAAGCCCCCTCTCCACAACAGGTCATCCAGAGATCTCGGCTATTCTGTCCTTCAATCGATCCAGTCCATTAGCTTTGGGTCCAACAAGGGGTCAGAGTCTCCTTCAACACTGAATTCTCTCTCTCTCTCTCTCTCTCTCTCTCTCTCCCTCTCTCTCTCTCTCTGTCTCTCTCTCTCTCTGTGTGTGTGTCTCTCTCTCTCTTGATTTCATATCCTACATTTTTGACAGTCCAGAGGCAAAAAATCCATATGCTCTCTCTTGTGCCATTGATCTATGGTCATAAATAGTCATAAAATAGATTCATCGTGAAGTTCATCTCAAGTGTGCACTCTTAAGCACACTTCATTTAGTTTTAGTGGCAGTTAAATTGCCTAAACCTTTCCTGTAAAGAACGAACGCTCTTAGATCATAAGATATATTACAGTTAATTGGGCTTGGGAGAGATATCTCTTCCTTTACTTGAGTACAATAAACATATCAGAGGCTTTAAACAGGTTTCTAAGTCAGCTCTCACATGGAAGGCCATTAAAGTGCTCTGCCTTTTTGGTGCTCCATCTGCGTTTTGCTCTTTTCCCACTATTATCTTTGGGCGATGTAACAATGGCTGAATAGGGAGTATTGTTTATTTGTGGGGGCTTGCTGGAGGTTCATAAAAAGGTTGCTGAGGAGGTGCACCCCCACAACTCTCACGGTACTGGGAGGTGATTGTGAGGAGCTCCTGAATGTGTTCTCTGGCCCGCTGCCTGGCTCTGGGAGCTTGTGGATTGTGCTGGGTTTCGTTCATGTCTGCTCTCTCCTTGGGAGGCTCACAGCAAATCCTTCAGCTTTTTGAAAGTTTGAAAATTGTGTAACAATCACCTGATTTTAGTTTAAAGCGTTAGGAAAAGAATTTGTGAGCTTTGTGTTTGAGATTACTTGAATTGGCAAGAACTCAAATTTACCCCAAAATGTTGGTCAGCAAACTCTGAAGTTTTATACTGTAATTACAAGGCTACTGTAGCTAACAAGAAATATGAGCTTATGCCAACTAGCATCATGCAAACTGCATGATTGCCTCATCACACACTTGCCTCAGTCCACATCTACTTGTTGATGTAATCTCAGACTTGCCTGAGTGTTTTCTAATACTGTATGATATACTGTTAATGATAAAAATGAACAAAAATATGGAGAAAATATCAGGCTCCAAGCTGACTGCCACCCTCAGATGTCACTGGCTTTAGCAACGCAACATACCTTCATCCTTTGTGTAATGATTTAGGCATTCAGTTTGCACAGTGCTTATTGGTTGGTTTATCAGCTTCTACATTAGCTTCATACCTTCAAAAAGATATTCCCCCAATTTTCTGCATAATCCAATTGTTGAGGCGTAAACAAAGTTAGTCAGAGTGGTTTGATGTGAAATGCCCTGTTCTAAAGAAACAGAGTCTATATTTTTCACAGTGGTGGTGATAGAAACCAGACATCTGTATAGCTTAATGCCTCTAAAAAGCTCCCTCACATAAAGTTATTACACAAAATGGTTATGCTGTCTGATGTCTGAAACATTTGTAACAACAGTTTTGAGGTAAGATATTGGCCTAAAACATATTTTAAAATAGTGAAGATATATTTTTATAAAATATTCATTACTGAGAGGTACATGCAGGGCATTGTAGCAAAAAAGTCCCCAAAGAAAAATGTTTGACAGATTTAACACTATTCTACCCTTATCAGCATTACATATAAAAACTCAGAGGACACGTCTGGGTTCACTGGTTATTCTACATAGTAAATAAAGTGGCTGTATTTGTCGTGTAGACAGCACCGCTGTAAAGAAATCTGAGCTGGCAAGTTTCTCTTCAATTAACCATTTCACATCAAACCGCTCTGACTTTGTTTACATCCCAATGATAAATTAAGAAGCTATTTTGAAAAATTGATGGTATTCCCCTTTCAGTGCTAAACTAAACTAAAGAAGAAAACATCAGACATCAGACATGTCTTGGCCAATCAATTGCATTTGGGGTGAGGAGAAAAACATAGAAAGTTTGCTTTGGGACAAAACAGACATACATCTCTCTTTCTCTGCTAATTCAATACTGAAACCTTGCATAATACTAGCACAATATTGCTTTAAGATTCTGCCATCAGTACTCGACCCAATATCCACCTATAAACTCTCACCAGTATGAGTTCGTCCCCCTGCAGCTCCCTGGACCAATATGTCTTGGGCCCATCGCCATCCACCAGCGTCTGCTTGCAGTAGATCTTATTGTCCGTCTCCCATGTGGCCAAACTCTGCAAGAGAGAGAGAACATACAGAGCCATCATCACACGCCCATGCTCTAAATGGAGCTCTGATAGTCCATTTAGAGTACGGCCAAAGCAAAGATGGAGAGTCTTTAATGCAGTAAAGAATGAGTGTGCCTGTGGCTGAGTTATTGGGTTTCAATGAACAAGCTTCAGCCATCCTGTTGCACCATCTTAGACTAATTATACAGTCCACCTGTTCTGTCTGTGCAGCTTGGGAAACTATTCCAAGCAAAGCATGCTAGTAAGATACTGCTTGCTACATTTATGATGCATCGCAAGTAAGATCTGTTGAATGACACATAAACGTTGAAACGCACTCACAGGAAACTACTAAAACATGTACCATTTCATATGGGTTGGTGGGAAGCCTTGGATCTGTCCCCTCTGTGTCCTCCCTCAAGCCTTTTACAAACAAAACTATAAACCTAAACTCATTTATGCAGCTTTATGCTAAATCCTGTCAAAATTAAACTCTGTCTTGGAGGCCTAGCTGAGGATACTGAGGACCTCATCTATTCCGATCTTCCCATGCCACAAAACAAGTCAAGTCAAGTCAAGTCAGCTTTATTGTCAATACTACAATATGTACAGGACATACAGAGCATTGAAATTGCGTTGCTCTCAGACCCCCATGGTGTAGTGATAACATTAAATAGACAGTAAACAGGGAAAGTGTGAATTTAAATATAAAATGTAAAAAGCAATAGAACAATAAAATAAAAAATAAACACTAATGGTAGAAAAATAGAAAATAAAAAAATAATATAAATATAAATATAAGAAGGCCCTGAAATTAACACTAAAGTGACATAAGGCACATGAGGTCAACCGCCAAATCTACTATTTGGGCTGCATTAATGAATCAGCATTATGGAACAAACAAAGCAGCTGTTTCAAGCTTTGGAGTCAAAGTGGAGTGATCAGCAAAAGTTGTTCATAAAAACTGAAGCCTGCAAAAAGATTTATGAAGGCAAATTGGTTTCAATTAAAAGTTACATGCTTTATAAGGATCGTTCTCAAATTGCTCTTGCTTTCTCAGGCGGGTATCGTGGCTTCTCCAGTTGTGAGTTAAACTTGTGCTTGTAGACTACTATAAATCGCACTGCCTCCCTTCTTTTCACTTCAGCTCTCTGAACAAAGCGTGACTCTGGCTTTAGACTCCGTCAGTATCTGTTTGAAGTGGAACCCAGAAGACATGGCTTCACGCGGCTGCAGTATGAGACTCCAATGTTAATCACCATATCAAAGGTGCAGGGGAGATCAGGGGAGATCAGGGGAGCCTGCAGGGCCACAGAGAGAAGATCCAACACAGAAGTGAGGAACACAACCCAGGCTTTTATTTCTCTCTCACTCGCGCTCGCTCGCTCACCCGCTCTCTCCCTGGCCATTTGGATTTACCGCTGAGTGTCTGTATAATACTTAAGGAGTTAATTGACCGGAACATCTGCTGTCTTTGTCTTTGAGGCATAACTCTCCCGTATGCAGCCGTTCACGAAGCAAAGGATAGGTCTTGTGTCTTCAGCTCATTATGGTAATACAAGCTGAATCTGTAGGGAGTGCTTCGAGTTAATGAGTTCAGTCCTCTCTTCTTTCATCCTAAGGCTGGCTCCTATACTCATAATGCAGGGTGTGAGGTGGCATTATCAACTATGCTATTGAAATGGTCTGTTTGCAGACTGCAGTATTATCAGTTATGCTGAGAGAAATCAGCAGCCTTGCATCTGCAGTCGCTCTCATTTATTTCCCCTTTTTCACTTTCTTTCTCCTGCCGCAGGCATGTACTGGGCATAAAACAGATCTGACAGATCATCAATATAAAGCAGGCGGCAGGCACACAAAGAAAAACTCCACATCCAAAACTTCGTAGACACCTGCTCCTCCATCATTCTCCCGAAATCAAGGGTATTAATAAGGAGTTTATCCCCCTGGAGCATTAGTGAGGTCAGCTACTGATATCAGAAATCCAGTGCATGATAACTTAACCATTTTACGCAGCAGCAGCGGTGATAATGAGGGTTAGTTCTAAGTGTTTGGCTCTCTCTCACTCTCTGACATAGATAAACTGGCTCTAGAATTCATCCCGCCTGCTCTGTTGCAGGTGAACACTTCGAAAGACTGTCTCTATAGCAACCAGCCAGGCAAAAGGCTTCATTTGTCAAAGTCTTCCAACCTCAGTCCCACAGTTTTCTGTCTGTAAACAGGAAAAACAATAGAACTGCAGCTGATTTGGAGACCGGAATGACTGTGCTTTATGACCTGAAATCAGAGGTGGGAGGTATACTGAAATAAAAGGTAATACTGGTGTGATGATTTAAGATATAGATTTACCAAATCATGCCATGACATGTCCAAAAAATAAACATCTCTGTGCCATAGACAAGATAAACCATAAACAATTTAAATAATCACTAAAATGAAATAGTAACAAAAGTGTAACACACAATTTAACACATTAAATTTGCTCCATTGTTCCATTTGTTGTAAACATGCTTGCTCAGAGGAGGGCTGCAGTATGTTCTGGTTTCAACAATTGTTAAACCCCCTTCTCCTATGTTGAAGGTGGGATAAACTTTTTAAAAACTACAACTGCTCTGGGGTGGATTTTAGGGGACAGGCTGTGTTTTTTTTTTTATTAGCTGGTGAATGTCGAAGGAAGGCAGAGAGGTAACGTTTCTGCTAGGAAGCTAAAGGCAGCTGTACAACTGTAGTAACTGGAAAAAATAGATTTTTCAAACAACAGAAATGCCTCATGAGATGCGGAGGACAACAAGGAGAAAGCTTAAGTTAGTAATGTAGCTACCTGACTATCTTGATACCTTGCCTCAATTTGGCTTCTTTCCTCTGACTGAAAGGGTATTTTCCAGTGTAGGTTTTTGAGACAACAACAAAACTGAATGAAGAAAGTTTTGCTAACATTCAGAAAATATTATAGACAATTTCAATTTCCACAGTCTACAATAATAAACTTTTAAAGTGTTGAAACAGTTTTGGAAAAACCCCTTTGGATGGAAACATAGCTAATGATGTAAATTTGATTTCATTTGGTCCACTTCATATTTCATATCGTCCAATCCAAATCCACTGCTGTTCAGTGGCAAGTTCATGGCACTGAGTGATGATTTTCAGTGTGGCTCCAGCTCACTGTGGCTGGCTTCAGCCTCAGAGGTGATCAGACTGGCAATGCTGGCTCTGATGAGCAGCTGGGTGTTGCATTTTTGTTCAAAGCAGCCACGTCCAGCAGCTCCTGCCAGCGTAGCTGTGCTATTGTGAGACAACATTAGCATCGGACACAGCTGCGGTCTGCTTCTGTCTCCGAGTCCCGGTGTGTGAGTGGGCAGCTGCAGCTCATTACTCAAACTGTGGCTTTGGGGAATACAGTATCATTATCAACGGCCTTTCTGCTCATTTATACATGCACACAGTATCATTATCATGGCTGTCCCCTCTGCCCGCACACACACAGCTTCAGCTCAGCGTGTCTGCTTTTGCCTCTCAGAGAGAGAATACACCCTTCACTCCCCCCAAATCTAAATCCCCAGATTAAGTAGCTCTTTTAACCCAGTGCCAGCACTGGTTAGCTTACTCTCTGTGCTAGAGGGCGAAAGTCTCTCTCTTTATCTTCTTTCCCTCTCACTCTCTTCTCAATAAACTACTTATCGTTGTTAGAAACAATCCGTTTTTTCCACACCGGATTGGGGATGTTAAACATGAGGGGCAATGGTCAGATAAATCTGGATTTGAAGAGAAATATACACTGAAAAAAGTCAATTATTGAGTTTACTTTATTTCATAATTTCCACATGAATAAAATATATTATGACAATGCAATTTTGTCTTTCAGCTTACTTTTGGCATTGGTCATCCTGATGAAAAATTAGTAAGTGCCGTCAAGTTGGTACAGGCTCCTGGCGACCATGTGGACAGTGTATCTCCAGAATGTCTTTAGGCTTCTGAATGGCTTGTTCATGTTATCTTTGATTGTGTCCATCCATTTTCTAGTTGGTTGTCCTCTTCCTCTTTTACCTTCAGCTGTTCCAAGTATAAGTTAAATGTCTTTTCCAATTAATCAGTTCTTCTCAGAACACGGCCAAATTGGTTATCTGGACTTCGAGAGACAGGCGAAGCTTGATTTGGTCAAGAATCCAATTGTTTTCTTTGCCATGCAAGGGAAAAGATGTCACCTGCACCAAAGCTAAAAGACATCCATATTCTTCCTGTGCCGCTTTTATTGTCCAGCTTTCACATCCATACCGGACCACAGAGAAGACCACCACCTTAACAAACTTGATCTTTGTTTGGAAAGACAAATTATTACACTTGAAGTACTTTCCTTCATCCTTGTTCTGACCAATCTGAGTCATATTTTTGGCTGCTTGATGCTTCGTTGTTAATAATCGATCCAAGTAGGCAAAAGCTTTTAGCATTTCCACATCTTCTCCATTGATGGTAAAGTTTACAGTCTTGCAGCTGTCAAATCTTTGTTTTCTTCATATTGAGTTGAAATCCCCCTTCAGATCTTCCTACTATATTTTATTTGTGTGAAAATAAATCTAGTAAATTCAGTCTATTCCTTTTTTAGTGTAGATGTAGTTGTATTACCATATAAACTGAAGAAGCACAGACTAGAACAGAAAACAGCTAAAGAGGAGAGGTGCCTGCACCACTGGGGATGCTAGAGTTTCATCAGCACTAAATTGGTAATTTGTCAAGTGAAATAACCTCAAATTTATTTGCAACATCTAATATTTCTCATGTTGAGATTGTTGTAACTTATTTCTTGACATTCTGTATTTTATGGATCAAGTACAATTGTTAAATTGGCAGATAATTTTGCTTGTTTTAAGAATATGACTCAAACAAGGAGAATGATCTGCCAATATAGTGGCATAATTTTACTTGATAAAGTAACAAATGTTTAGAAGCAGGTTCAATAATCTTAAAATAAGCATACAACATCTCAACATGAGAAATATTAGATATATTGACAAGATTTAATGTTATTTCACTTGGAAGATACCATTTCTTGTAGAGAACCATCTAAAAGTGCACGGGGGGAGGCAGCTAGCTGTCCACATTTACCTCTCTGGGTGGATAAAATGACAGATGGATTCTTTCCCAACTCTCTGATATCATAACCTCCACGAAACAGAAAAATCAGGTCAAGTTCCTTTCCCTCTCTGAGGGGCGTGTCTCTTTCTCATGCATTCTTATTCTGTCTGTCTTTCCCCAGTCTACTCTCTGCCTTTTCAAGAAAAAGAGTAAAATTACACTATAAGCTCCAGCCTGTATTGAAATTAAGTATTTTTTTTTTCTGTAGGACCTCTGAAAAACTGCATTGGATTTATTTGACTCAAATTTCCATAAGAAAGTGAAATACATCTATTCAAATCAGTTCATCAAAATCATCAGATTTATCTTTACTCACTTTGGGCAGCAGTGTTGATGATGTATATTTTATTTGTATGGAAACTGTGTTCACATTCAAATCAAATAAATGTGACGCATTACTTTTTATCTCCTTATTTCACTGTTTTCTCTACTTCCAAACTGAACAGGTTAGATTGAGCCCTGAATGTTGAACATTATTTGCTTCAGCTCTGCCTGATTGCACAGCATTGCATGGCAGTTCGGTAGGAGCCTCTCCTGGGGTCCCCCAGACATTCCTTTCCAGTTCATCCTTTTTTTCTAAGAAAAGCTAGACTAAGACGTCAAAGAGAATCCATAAATGTCAGAGAAATATAGTCTTGCTTTGGCAGGGACCTCTGAAGTTCTATGTGAAGTCAGGGCTTTAGGCTTATGCTTTGTCTGACTTGTCTGACTAATGATGTCATGCTGTTGATTAGACTTTAAGAGACCTGATTCTTAAGATCAGTGACATCAAATATGACTCTTTCATGTCGCTGTGTTATTATATAATAAGCTCTTCGTTTTATAAGCCAGCACAGCTTTTGTTGGAATATGCTAAGAGGGATAATATATGAGCCCTTTCCTTTTATGTAATAGTATACAGTGTATTCATACAGCAGTATAGAAGTGGTGTCTGGAGTTGATATGCTGCTTCACCGGGAGACATAAGGTGAGCTCCAGTCACAGCAAGGACAACTTAAATAGTTCAGGCTCAATGCCTTATTTCATTTTAGTCTGAGAAGAAACACAAGAGACAGGCCATGCTACAGCAAATGATTTCCTAATTAGGGACTAATTTTCATCCATCATTCCTGACGGAGGCTGTCCTGACCGGAGAAACACAAGTTAATCAACACGTTGTTATTCTGGCCCTGCGATGTTTACCCCTGGCTCTGCTGAATATGGCTGTGCATTTTCTCTGAGCTTCTCTCTCTGAGAATGATAAAGAACAACAGCAAAGCAGCATTACTGTGTTCAATTCATCAGTCCGGTTCGCATATCGTACGTGCAAAGCTGCTTCTTAACTGAGATGTCAGAGGTAGTTGCCATGGCCCTCATGTCGCTAAGGGCTTAACTGTCCTTTCACTTTTCCTCATGTTTCGAAATAGCTAATATCACATCAGCACTTTGCTGTCAGCCGATACTAGGGCCTCAGCCTGGGCTTCGGGACCTCGAGGCTGGAGAAAAACTTAAGAACTTGAGCTGAAGTTGTTCAGTCTGGCTGTGATTTGGCTGCTGTGTCTAAGCCTCCAAAGCTCATGTAGATCACAGTGGCTTTAGGTGCTCCATTATTCACTTATGCCTTAAATTTATGACCTGAAACTGACTGTGCTGTCAAAGATGCAGCTGGATCTACAGTTGGCACTAAAACTCCTAATGTAAAGACGTGTCCTTGGAGAACATACAGAGCTACATTGGACCCAAAACATATTTGGACACTTAAAAAACGTATTAAGTTCACTGCGTTCGAAAACAAATGTGGTGTTTATTCTATTCTATTCTATTCCAAGACTGTCATTTTCTTTTTGGTAAATATTCTTTCACAAAAGGTGGTCGGTAGGTTTCTGTTATTTGTTGAGCAGTTTCTTTCCAGACTTCTGCAGGTTTGCATCCAAAATGCCTTCATACACTTTTGGGTTTATAATCCCACCAGCTCACCAACGTATTGCAAGTAAAACAAAAAAGTGTTTTTCTCTGAAACAAATATCATTTTGCCAAACATTTTATGAAATAACCTAAAGAGCTGTATCATAGTTTACCAATAGTTAAATGGTTAAAGTGTCCAAATATTTTTTGAGGCCACTGTATAAGATTCTGTCAACTGAGAGACACCAAGAAATCATAACAGCAGTGTTCTACTACTGCAGCGTTGCAGTGTTTTTTTTTCACCCAAGCAGTGTCCGTGAGCAGATACTGCACTCTGTTTAGCCGCTCTACCGCTTTTACTCACTACTATTAGGTCCACTCAGTGAGAGAGATATGAATTAGAAACAACTCCACTCCTGAGTTCAGTCCTATAATTGCGTGAAGGTTATTATTCAGCGTCTGCGAACTCTCTGATGATGCTCAACATGAATATTACATGCCGAGGTTTTTACAGCAGAGTCATATCAGGAGCTGAACTAAGAGTGAAATCTCATCTGCCTCTCTCACAGCAGATTTGATTTCACACCCTCCATCAGAAATGATTTTTATTCCACTCAAGTTCACAACAACAGCTGAATATTTTACCAAGATGGATTTTAGGCAGGAGATGCTTTTTCCCATTGTGTCCTCCAATATGCTTAATCAGAATATATTATCCTCTAAACTATAATAATAACTCTATAATAATTCTATAATAACATAATAAAATTGATATCCAAAATGCCTCATATTTAAAAAGAAGTGACAAAATCTCATTAACCAAAAACTATGCACTGTCATTTTGCCACAAGAAAGTAATATAAAAAGTTTATCATTTAATAGCATTTGCTTTTTTACCATGTTATAGCATTTTGATGTACGCTGTATAAGTTACTATTGAATAACAATTATTAATATGAAAAGTGATTATATATATATATATATATATATACACACACACACACACACACAATA
>JAILXH010240658.1:5165-16519 GCA_023558415.1 Piaractus mesopotamicus | reverse complement strand
AGTATATGGAGCTTCGAACAAGCCGGGATGCCCCTGCGTCGGAGCGATGAGGTAGGCGCCGGACAGCCGTCGCGACATTTAACCTCCGTTTGCAACTTCTGGGTGCATACCCCCGTAACCCTTCATGTGTCTGGCAGAAACCGGAGGTCACTTCCAGCATCGCATGTAATGCAATCGATTACACACACGTCATGTATGTAGCATATTTTTTTGGTTCAGATTGCTTCATCCTAACGGGAGTTACAACAAAACATTCAGGGCCTCTTTCAAGTGAATCTCCCTGTAGTTAACATGTAAATAAAGGTCAGACTGGTTTGATGTGAAATGTGCCATTCTAGAGAAACCTGAGAGTCAGAATTGTCCACAGTAGCAGTGATAGGAACCAGATGTCTAAAGCCTCTCTAAAAGCTCCTTTACGTAAAGTTATTACATGAATAGTAAGGAATATGCTGCCTGAAGTCTGAGACACTGCTTTATGATAGTTTTGAGATAAAGATTTGGCCTAGATAGTAAATAATCTTTGTGCTGTCAACATTGTGACCCCTGGTTTCCTATCATCACCATTGTAAAGAAATCTGAGCCACTAAGTTTCTCTATAGTGAACCGTATCACATCAAATCACTCTGAATGGCTGTGTTTACATCTCTACAATTTAGTTATGCAGGAATTGTCAAACATTGGTGAAATTCCCTTTTAAGCTACACTGTCTTGGCTTTACTGGCAGCCAGTAAAGCCGCTTTTCCACTGCATGGTGCGGCTCGACTGTGCTCACTTTTTGGTACCAGCTACTTCGTTTTCCACTGCAGATGTAGCGCCCCCTCAATGTAGCTGGTCGTCACAGTGACGCCTCACGAAACTGCTGAGATGTGAACAAGACAAATTTTGTTCAGAAGAGGCTGACGGCAGCAAAACAAAACACTGCTGGAAAAAAAGTGAGTTGGGGAAATAAAACATCAGAGCTCAGACGACCAGACGATTCTGGTTGCTCCAAAAAAAGGGGATGCAAGAGTGTACGCTAACCTGGTAGCTAACGTTAGCATATGTATGTAGTAATTCTCTCCGACCGTTCAGTAGTCTGTAGCGTTTTTACGTCACCTTTTGGTATCTGCTCACCTCGCTTGAAACCTCGACGGAGATGATGCTAAAAAGGTACCAGGTACCAGGTACCAGATTTGAAGTAGGGTCAAGTCGAGCCTTTACCATGCAGTGGAGAAGCAGCTTAAGTGGAGCTTTTTTAGTATCTAGATATGAAGCATTTAGATATTAGATATGTAGCATTTGGGAGGGAATGTAACACTTACAACTGGCTTTTTGCTACAGTGTAGCCATATGATGTTACCCTTAGGAGGTATGAGAATTTTAAAGCATTTTTGGTGAAAATCCACTTTAAAACGAAACATAGTAGTTGCAGTACTACTAACCGGCCTGTAGGGGCGCTGATATGTGCATCCTCCAATTGGTTCTGACCACCGATCTACCTGCTGTCTCTAAGCGCACTACAATAGCACTGTCTGCTGGCTCCTTTTCTATACGATCACTGACATCCTGTAACATGAAAATATGAACGAATTTAAACACAAATATAAACACGTCATGTTCTGTTGGTTCATTCATCATGGACAGCGATGATGGACAGCAGCTAGTCAGTAACAGGCTGGCACAGGGCAACAAATACTCTTGTCTACAGATTTATTGTGGTCCTTTTATTATAAAAAATTAATTAATGACAGATGCTATAACAAATTTGAGACTATTTCAGTTTAGGCGAACTGGCATAAATTCTGGTCAATGCATCAATTTATACAAACCTGAAAGAACTGCAACTGCTTCTCTGGGCTCCAGAAAAACGGATGTTTTAAAATAGAGGATGTGGAGGGGCGGGACTCCGGCTCAGCACTAATCATTTTTTCAATCAAATCTCTCCCAATCACATCCTCTAAAAAACACAGAAACACAAAAATGCACTTAGGATTCAACAGAGGTTTAGACTTTTCACACTTCTCCAGTACTTTAACCTGGCTGATAAACAGAAAAGGGGAAAAAAAAGATTCTTCTTGGAAAAGACCTGGATATTAAATGCACATGCACTTAAACACCAACACAGACCGTGTATATCCTCCATAAAGTGCTCCAGGCTACAGGCTCCAGAGAGGATGTTAGCTTGACGCCGCAGCGTGTCCCCGAAGGGGTGCTGTCCTCTGGACACCACATAATAAAACACACAGCCAGCTGAGAACACATCCACTGCACTTGTCTAGAAGAAGGACAGTGAAAGAAAGACAGGAGGAAATAATGTGTTTGATTATCTGAAAACATGTTGGTTTTCAGCCTGTTTTTTAGCATGACTGCTCAATATAACACCATAACAAATGCCTTTTAAGCAACGATTCAAATAAAAAACTGCCCTAACCCAAATGTAGTTGATTAGCCAAGACATGTTTGTTGTCTAAAGTTTGCTTCTTAAGTTTTGCACAGGATCTAAAGTCTAATAAATGTTACAGTCACCAATTAGCATTGTCTAAATCGCATGCCTCAATTATCACATTACATCGAGTTGTTGAGTAATCTCAAACAGGACCTGATACTGCATGACAGACTGTTTAAAAAAATGCACAAAAATATGTCACATAACTAAAAACAAAAGCGGCAGCCATCTTAAAATCTGACTTTTACCTGTATTTGTCTATTTTTATGGATAACAGTTTATCAAACAGCAGCCAAAACAAAAAAAAACGTCTATTTTATTTTTATTTTAAAAGTCTATTTTATTTGATTTAGAGTTTGCATAATGCTAACTGGTGGATATGAGGAGTTAAAAGAAGTTACATTATTTTTATAGCTCCACTGCAAAACTAGTGAAGCAAACGTCAGACGCCAAAGATGTCTTGGCTACTTTTCTACAATCTACATTTAGGGTGGATATTTGGCTTAAAAACAGATCAGATGTTTGTCCTTTGATAGGAACATACTGGGTTTCCTTTTGGGGCATTGACAAGCAACTCAGGAGCAATCCAGCCCTCGGTCCCCGGAATCCCCGAGCGCAAGCTGAAACTATGGCGACCGTCTGGAAGCTTTTTGCACAAGCCGAAATCTGAGATCACTGCTCGGACTCGCCCAAGCACTCCCGGAAGTGAGAGAAGAATATTCCGTGGCTTTAAATCTCTGTGAACTGAGAGAGAGAAGAGATAATGGTAAGGAATGAGAAACGGAAAACAGCATAAAAACGGCCTGTTACGGAGGTGAAAGCTTATTAATGCGTACGAAGTACAGAACATCACATTCAATATAAGGCTATCATGAACACATAATCCTCTAACCCCACTGTATCACTGTTGCTATGGACACTTACCATAGTGATGGAGACTCACCGATATTAAGGGAGTGCAGGTGATTGAGGCCACACATAGTCTGTTCCAGCAAAGTTACTGGATCCAAGGTGGTATATGGGCAAGCTGGGTCCTCAACATACTACAAATACACACACATGGGATAATTTGCAATTAATTAGTTTTGTTTTATTTAGATTTTATCTACAGCAAATATTGGCTGGCTGTTAGCAAATCACTGATTACTGCAGGGAATGACTTCCAACTCTTAGCGTTGCTATAGCACAAAATACAGACCATGCACGCCCCCTATGGGCATCACTGAGAATTGATCTCTGCTGTCTTTTCAAACAGCCTTGTTTTGAATGTGTCTCCCCGGTAACTGTACTTAGCACACAAACCCAAATGGATGTGCAGAACTGCGATCTTCATGCATCTGTTACGAGAATCTGCTGCTGTCATCCAATCTGGTATTTCGCTAATATAATATTTACATCTACATTTGGTGCAGAGTATTTTTAATAGTCATTAAATAGTATTTATCTGCAGTGTGAAGCAATATGACTTTATAGAGTTCCTATACACTATTTTTGCATATGTGGCAGCTGTGAAACGTGTGCTTGCATACTTATGCAGGTATGATTTACAGAAGCACATTTCAAGGCACCACAATGTTTAGGACATTGCAGTGATATGTACAGTAAATCTGTTGTGATTGCTCGAAGTCTGCAACTCAGACATCACCAGGTGTCGATTATCTTCTCTGGTGATGCTCTGCCAGGTTTGTACTGCAGCCATCTTCAGCTCCTTCTTGTTTCGGGGGCAAGCCACTTAGGTTTCTCTTCAGCATGATCGGCATGCTCAATGGGAATCAGATCTGGTGAATGACTTGGCCGGTTAAAAATTTTCCAGTTTTGAGCTTTGCAGCTTTGGCAGTATGTTTGGGATCACTGTCTTGCTGTAGGATGAAGCGCTGTCCAATGACTCTGGAGGCCCTTTCCTGAACTTCAGCCGATGTTTCTATACACCTCAGAATTTATTTTGCTACAGCCATCAGCAGGTGCATCATCAGTGAAGATGGGTGAGCCAGCACATGTGGCAGCGATATGCGCCCAGGCCATACCAGCCTCATCATGTTCTACAGATTAAGTGGTATGCTTTGGATCTTGGGCAGTTTCTTTTTTCGCCTCCACACTTTGCGCTTGCCATCACTCTGATACAAGCTGATTACATCTTTAATCTCAATCACTGTCATTTTCAAATATTCCTGAACTGAATTGTTCTACAACGTACTGAAAAATCTGATTACACAAGAAAACACACACACACACACACCTGTTGGAGAGTGGCAGCGCAGAGTTCAATGGCAATGTACGTGAACTGTCGGTCGCGTTCAGTACAGAAGTAGCGGATGACGTTGGGGTGCTCGTCGGATTCCCGCAGCAGCTGCACTTCCCTCTCAGCAAACTCCACACACTCCGGCAAGATCCGCTTCACAGCAACACGCCGCCCATCAAAGTGACCCCTTCACACACACACGCACACACACACACAGCAAGCGATACATTACTGATCAAAAGTCTGGAAAATAGAAATGTAAATAATATAAAATTTGAGGCAGATACACGTATAAACTGATGAACAGAGATCATCCATAATAACTGAGAAAGTTGCATAATATCAGAAATTAAGTTGTGATCAAATGAATATCCAGAATACCTTGTATTTAAAAATTCAGAAGCAAATCTCAAGAGAAATGACCTCAAATACACAAATACAGTATATTATTTAATATCTTCTTGTTGTTCTCAAAAAATCTTGGAAATAATCAATAAAGAATGTGAGTCCAAACTTTAGTGAATTGGTAGTGTATAATAGGATGAAGCCTGGCACTCACAAATCAACAGCATAATAAACAACCAATCAGTTTATAGTTCAAGATGTTTCAAGGAGTTAGTGACAGCATGGGCATACCTCTTAACTGAAACGGTCTCAAATGGCCCTTAAAAATCTGTTAACCCTTCTATACCTTAAAGAATAACTCAGCCAGTTTGCACTGTAGTCCACGCAGTTAAGTCCTAGGATGTCGTTAGCCTGGGATTGTTAGATACAAATGACATCACAAGGGCATTCATTAATTGAACATCACCCTTTCTGAAATGTGCGACTGACACACTCACCGAAACACGAACGTTCCCTCTGTCCCATGTCCTAGTACTTCGGCAGGGCTGAAGGAGATTTTACCGACTTCTACCACATCAGGCTGAGCTGAATTTAACACAAAGAGAGAGAGAGAGAGTTACTAAAACGGTGGAAGTGTTACATTTACTACATTCATTTCAGATGTCATCACAACATTAATACGCTACCATTTTTAGAATTTCATGCTTACTAGTATGTATTTGCACAGTGAGATCAGTTTAGTTCATCTGCACCTTCTCAAAACCTAGAAAACAACTGATGATACCAGTTATTCCATGTCAAAATAAACTGAAAATCGTATCATACGCAGTTTGGTTAAAAACTGGTTAAAACTGTTCAGAGCTTTTAATGTCTTTTAATTCTTTCAGGGTTTTTCAGTGTTTGTACACTGTTTAAACAGTGGAAGTGAAATTTCCATGACAAACATTTAGCGCAGTGCTGGTCGATATATCATCTATACCGGTACACTGTGATACTGACATACCATTTCCTGTTTTAGTGATATTTTTAGCGGTGTAGTTGATACAGGATTTAAGGGAGGGATGTAATGAGATTCAGTTCACAACTTTGAGTACTCAGAGTACAACAAAGACTATAAAATCAAATCACTGAGTGTACCTCAGCAGTTAACTCGCCATTCCTTAACGTAGCTGCAGCATGTGATGTTTGTTTAGCTGCGGCGGTGCAGACCGAGTGGAGGCTCAGTGTACTTCCGCAGCAGAGTGTCGCACAAGACTCTGCAAACGGTGTGAACTTCAATCAAACACATTAGCCTTTATAGTAGTGCTTCATTCAGTTTTTTCTGTGATATGATATGACAGAGCTGTCATACATGCACCTGTAGAAGTGAACCTGATCAGCAAATATCCTTTCAAATTCAGTCATTTTGAATGAAGTGGCGTGTGCGGCGAGTGCCAGGTTACAAAAAATTGGGGGTGCACGACCCTGCGCTGCGACAGCGCCATTCTTGGCGGGCGGACCCTCACGCCATTTACAATGCGGCAACGTAAACCTAGCTTGAATCAAAATGGTATTATTTTATCTGTTATAAATGTATATTAAATTATTGTACTATATGAATATTTTTACACCAAATTGCATGAATGATATCAGTTTACGTCCCTTAATACACAATCTTTTCTGTCCTCGCGTGTTCCGATTTAAGCTTGTGGATATGTCAAATTTCCTCACCTTCTGATTGGCTGGGTGTCCCTGGTGGGTTGGAGTCTTTAGTGCTTGAGAGAGGCTGACTGTGATTGGAAGAGACTGAGCCTCTTGAGTGGTTGCTGCTGCTGAGAGTGGATGAGGGGGCCGTGTCCGTTGCTGTGGGAATGAGCTGACTGGTCTGACTGGTCTGATCGGTCACTGCTCTAGAATCCACTGGCTGGAGAGATCTCTGGGGCTTTCTGACCTGCTGATGGAAAAGGCAGAAACTTGGTTTAGACATTCATACTGAAATAAAACCATAAACATATTAGAGGTTCTCAAAGGTTAAAGCTGTGTCCATAGCTTAAAGCTCGTAACATCTGTCCGAACCGGAGGGGACGCGACTATTCACCACTCAGCCCGCTATTCTGAAATTGGTCAGGTTCACACAGCATTTCTCGAACATTTGTCGGCCTGACGATGGGTTCAAATTTCACACCTTTAAAGAATTTTGGCTCGCATGTATCCCAGCTTTAGTTAAAGTGGAATTTGCAGAGCTGATAATCACAATATTAATTTAGTTTTTTTTTTTCTAACACCGATCCGATGATGCCTGTTATTGCCATTACAAAGCAACAAAACAAGTGCTATCATTAGAAGTTTAATTGGTTTCTAGTAGGTAGTCGACAGAATTTTGTCAAGCAACAGTCGAGTTTGAGTCAAAACTTGGTGCTGGCCATGTAGGTCAGTCTTGTATTCTCAGGCTGTATTTGGGTTCTGATATATAAATATGTATAAAATTCCACACCTAATTAAGGCCCGAAACGTACTTTACGCAAGGACGCGAACGCAAATGACAGCGCTCGGCCAACGCACTGCAAGCAATCGGTCCTTCTGTACAAACTCACCGTGCCTTGCATTCTTACGTTGCTGTGGAGGTTGAATCACTCAGTACTGAAGGGGACGACAGAGTACAAATCAGAGAGGGATCTACTGCTATTCCAACAGCCTCAACAGCTAAACGTGGACAGCAGAGGAGAGAGAGCTGCTTTACCTCTTCTCTTGGATTGCAAATGCGATAATTAAGCATATTTTTATTCCATCTTTTCGTGAGACTCAACTGCTCGTCTGCTATAGCAGTTGAGAAAGTTCGCTGGCGGTACAAGACCACTTGGTCAGGCTTGGCTAAAGTTACAGCGCCCCTTGCTGTAACGCTCAAATTGCAGCTCGCGCTTGCAGCGCATTATGAAATGCGTTGTGACACATTTTTGAACACAACTACACATGAAAGCCCGTCTGCGTAGCCCGAAGCGTGTAGTATGTTTGGCGCCTAAAGATCTATCATAGTTATGCTCATAACTGACATATCTCCAGTGCCAGCGTTATCCACTAAGCGGCATAATCAGCTGCTTAGGGCCCTGCAGCCACAAGGGGGCCCTCTGACATCTTCTGTTACTACTGTACCATTATGGTGTCAATCAGCTGCTTAAATCACGCCTATGGAACCAAAAAAAGCTGAGGAGAAAAAACTTAAAAATTAAAGTATGTTTTTTTTTTTGTTTTTTTTGTGGTGTTAACATTTTCCATTAATAGTTGGACAACAAGAAAGTAGTGGGTTTAAAGTTTGTCTAACGACGCATGAGGTTCACTCGTTTCACAGCAGAGGGTAATATCTTTCTCGGTCATTCCTTCTTTGTGTGCATGCACATGAAAGCGTGACGTTTGTGACAAACAGCCAATCACGTGAAACATGAGTAGGTGTTGCCAAAGAAGGAAAAAGAAAGCATATTACCTGAATATGTAAGAAAGTAAAGCATTTACAACTGCAAGAAAATAACATACTGTGGTGTGATACAGACCCCTGGACAAAGCTGAGAAGGTTATCGGTACTTTACACTGTAACTTATTAGATCTGGAAACAGAAATCAAATTAACAGCAATAAAAAAAATTAGCCGGTTATGAACATAAGTAATTTAGATAGCTTGTGGTAGGCATTGTTAATACTTAGCCTTTTCATTTTACAGTAGCAAAACGGCGGGCTCCAAAAAAAATCCCACTTGGTGCCCCCAAAAGGCTAGAACTGGCCCTGCATATAACTGACAAAGTATGATATCAGACAAAAACAACACATTCAGGACAAAACTACACTTACTCGTGTGAAGGTGAGCAAGAAGGCCAGCCATGCCCCCAGCAGCAGCGTCACCACAACCAAGGTCACAGGGTCAGAGGTCAGGGAGTCTGGCAGCACAGGGGAGGAGCTCTCACGGTTTACTGGGGGCAACTATGAAGAACAGACCACAAAAATTGCTTCATACTACTACTTAATACATGTTTAATATTAGGGCCTGATCAATATAACAGTTTTGTAGCCGATATCAATTTTAAGCATGTACAAATTCTTAGAACAATAATATTGGCTAATATAATTTAATATTTAGATTTTAGGATTTGGTTGTGTATGTTTACTTAAACAGTTTAGTGACTATAAGATGCGATTAGCAGGTATTTTAACCATGATGGTGTTTTGTGTTTCAACTAGTTCAGAGAGTATTTTCAACTCAAGTGTATAGTCACTCATAGTGGTGTCCCAAATGGTGCAACTGTCAAAGGTTTCACCCCATTGTCAGGAGGAAACCCGTCGATGCCGCCAAGAAAAAAGTGCTCAATCTCAGCACGTTCTCAGATCCACTGATCATCAATATCAGCTAAAATGATCAGCCAATCAATATATCGCTGTTGTCGGAAGAAAACCTCATCTCCATTTTTTACATTTTTCAGTTTTAGACAGAATTTGAAAAGGCCTGTTACTCTTTAGAATGTGTGCAAATTTCATGAAGAATGGACCAAAAGAAATGACCCAAAATGACTTGGAAAAAATTCTGGTTCCATTGACTTACAATAAAAGTACAGTAGGTTTTTTCCAGTTATATCAATTAGGCTCTAGTTAACATACATCCAAGGGTGCTGCACATACAGTGGCCCCAAGAATTATTTGGACATTGCATTACGTTTTTTTTTTGTCAAACCAAATTTTAAGAAGACCATTCCTAGAATGGCGCTCCTGAGCGAGTCCTAAATGAATGGGTTAATATGGAGCATTTGATCATAGACTGTCACTGCTTAAACATTTTTATATAGAACAAGGCACTCACACAGAACAGTGTACGACATTCGAACACCGCTGTTATACTTCTCACTCCAATTATAGTAGTTTATAAGGGTGAAGTCAGTGAGCACAAACTGCTTCAATCAGCACTCAGTAGCAGTAATGCTAACCAATCAGCACTCAGTAGCAGTAATGCTAACCAATCAGCGACCAGTAGCAGCAATGCTAACTAATCAGCACTCAGTAGTAGCAGTAATGCTAATCAGCACTCAGTAGAATCAGCACTCAGTAGCAGTAATGCTAACCAATCAGCACTCAGTAGCAGTAATGCTAACCAATCAGCACTCAGTAGCAGTAATGCGGCCTTCTGCTGCCCAAAACCCGTTTGCTGTAGTAAAGGAAACATACAGGTGGGTTTTCTTTGCTGTTTTAGTGAAATTCATTCTTCTACTGTCTAAAATTAAAGGAAAGTTCTCTGTGATTAGAAACTATTTAACTTTTCGTTTTTAGCCGTTCAGCTTTATTTACTGCCATTCGTTGAGGACTCGCTC
This sequence comes from Piaractus mesopotamicus, assembly GCA_023558415.1. Taxonomy (NCBI): domain Eukaryota; kingdom Metazoa; phylum Chordata; class Actinopteri; order Characiformes; family Serrasalmidae; genus Piaractus; species Piaractus mesopotamicus. The sequence continues at coordinate 6,187 of JAILXH010240658.1, read as the reverse complement.
GCCGGCGCCCTCTGCTGATCAGCAGTCCTGTTTTTGATATAATGGGGGAAATAGGAAATGGCCAGGCTCCTCATAAACCGCCTCTGGTACCGCTCTACATAAAACTGTAGGTAGGATATTCTGACGGCTTAAATGACCCTATCAGAAAATGCTACCAGCACTGAAACATATAGGTAAGATCAGTTTGATAGCCTAAATCTCCTTATCACAAAACGTTACCAACATTAAAAGAATAATTAGGATGTTTTGATCGCCTGAATCACCTTATTAGGGAGTAAGTAACCACATTAAGCTGAGTCTGTACTGAAATAACATTAAAACACAATAAAACGTTTGAAACTTTAAGTTACTACGCTATAGTGATGATATGCGCGTGCGCAGTAGGATCACTCGGTAGGTAGGACTAATTGTTAGAACACCTGAGGTCAGGAACGAGTTGGATTGTATTTCCAGTCGGAGGTAAAAGAGTAGAAGACTTTCCTGTTTTTGTGTACCTCGTTGACTAAGCCGGGCCTTGGCGGCGTTTTTCCCTCCTACACATGAATGATCCGGTTACAGTTTGAAACGGCCTCTTCAGCAGAACCACAGGCTGGATATTGCAAACGTTGCAAGTCTCGTGCCTAAAACACAGGAGTGATTCAGGCTGGAGATGATTCTGACCTAATGTCACTGTTTGAAATGCCGGCTGTAGTTCAGAGTGGACAGTAACGCCTCTGTCCTCAGTTTACTGTGGAATTATTAAGGCTGATGGTCTGATTAACAGGTTAGCCCATCATACTAGGCTGCAGTTTAAATGTATTATCTTAGTTTTATCCCTATTCTGTTTAAGATGAACTGATTCGGTTAATCCAGCGCATCAGTACATGCTGCAGCCCGCGCTTCAGTTCTACATCCACAATTTAGCACAAACCCTGCAGATCAGACTGATTAACCCAGCCGGCGGGTTGATGATCTGCGACAGGTGAGTGACAATAAGGCTTGTTTAGTTCTTTTAGTTGTTGTCCTCACAATTATCGTCCTAA
>JAILXH010240657.1:0-16770 GCA_023558415.1 Piaractus mesopotamicus | reverse complement strand
CAGTGCAATGCAAGGAGCTAGTCAACAAACATTTAAATTAATCTTTAGAGATATTAGGCTACAATTGTATTTTAAACAATTATAATTTTAATTGTATAACATAATTTATATATACATAGTTTTTACATTGATAACTTGATTTTTTGTATTCATTCAACTTAATATCTGCTCATGTTGACAATTACTAAGTTCATGCTACTTAAAAATGCTTTTTACTATGACTGAAAAGCTAATCCACCAAACTTAAAATATTATGTTCTACCAGCAGTTGCCATAACTCAAAAAGACTAATGCAAAATGTTGCCTTCATTTTTTTTTATTGACCCAATGCTTTATTTTTTAGAGTGTAGTGTCCTACTCCACTTTCTCCTGTCTCCTCCCATGTTGTCCTGCCTTATCATTACTGCTCCCACTTGTGTGTAGTTGGCTACCCCTTTTTTCCCAGGTGGTTTCTATTCTTGTATTTGCTAGAAGTAGCTCTCATGTTTCAGTTTGTCTTTCGAGGCATTTGCTTTTGTTTGCAGTGTTTGTTTTGACTTACTTTTAATTAAACCATTCAACTCATGCCTATATCCTTAACGCTGGTCTGGTCTTGGAGATGTCAAGGCAGGATGGACAAGCATTTTTACTGACGTTGTTTTTGGACTAATATCTCTTATTTTAGTGTATAAGAGTGTTTATTCAGGTTGTTTACTGACTGATATCTCCTATTCTAGAGTATAGGAGTTGTTTATGAGCTATTATCTCCAATTCTAATGTATAGGACCATTTATTGCGATTGCTCATGGACTAATATCTCTTATTGTAGTGTATAAGACTGATTATTAAGGTTGTTTATGGACTGATATCTCCTTATTGTATTGTATTGTGAAGTAGTTTGTAAACAACTCATGGGAAATTATGGGTATTTATATAAACTAAATTCTTTTCAATTAAGAGTACAGGCTCAAAAAAATGTCACACATGTTAATGTGTAACTTTTACATCATTTGTAACACATGACCAAGAAGACCCCAGCTGTTTGTTAATGTTTTTATATCATTTAGAAGCCTAATGTTTTTATCATTTTTCTATATTGGAGTTTACAAAAGATGAGTTGCATTGGGAGTCAAGGTTATTTATTTATTTATGTATTTATTTATTTATTTATAGGTGTATTTTATAAATACTCACATAATAGTTACTGATAGTGGAGAACATTTGATTTGTCCATCATCAATTGATTATGAAGTAATAGCAAAAATGTAGACATATATTATTATTTTGTAATTTTGACTGTTACTTTACAACTTACTAATAACTTTATTCCTAATTGGTTTATGATTTGTTCATGATTAGAATATGACCATTGATTAAGTACTAAAAGATGGCTAACCCAAATGGTGTGGAAAAAGATGAGCTATTATCTCTAACTGTACACAATGTCAAGGTAGACCTTTACAAAAGAAAGGGTCCACCACCCAAAATCTGGTCAGTAGTGGTCCTATGATGGTCCCTTTCTGTTGGTGGACAAGGTCGAGTGTGCTGATAAACTGTGCATGAACAGATGGGCAACAGTCAGTAACTGTAAACAGTACAAAAGAAAAAAAAAATCTCTGGGATTGTTTGACTTACAAACTGAAAACATGTCAACAGTAAATAAATGAATTTATAAATGAAGTTGTCTTTAAATGACTCGTTCATATAAAGTGTACAAAAATGAATGGAAGTTCCTTTCAATGAATGAGAACTGGTTGCTTTGATCTATAGAGAATCTCATGCCAATAAAACCCAAATAAACTGCAATGCAATTTTTACATTTTGTTCAGTCAACAATTGCACTTCATGTTGAGGCAATAAAGTCTATGTACACTGATTCTACTCAATGAAACTAAATGGAAATGTGTGGCACAATGAAATTCAGTTAATTCAATTATTTATTTTTTAGAGTGTATACAGTGAACCTATAATGTAGATGAAGGTGGGTGGAAGGTAGCGGTTTCTAATAAAGGTTTCTAAGTGGCCAGTGTTCGGACAAAGAGTGACTGAGTGTAAATGAAAGTGGATCGGGGCAGGGTGGGTGGTGTTGCAGGTGTTTAGATTCATTGTTTCATGGTGGACTGAGGCGTAAATAATTGTTGATTGATTAAATGATTAAAGCAGAGGAGCACGTTGATCTGCTGTCATTATTAGATGCACATGCACAGAGTCGGGTAGAATTTTAAGCACCTTGGATCTCCTGCTGTCACGTAAAACACTACTGTTCAAAAGTTCAGAATACCTTGTCATAGTAATAATTGGCATTATTTTATTCAACAACATCAGCGATATTTTTCAAAGTTTCATTCAATACTCTAAAGCGTAAACACAATTAAAAAGTTGAAATGAAAGGACTTTATTAGCGTGAACATATTGTTTTGGCTAAAAATAGGATCCTCTGACTAACCTTTTCTCTCACACAGATTAAGGCTTCTTGACAGATCAATTACAAACATAAAGACAATATACATTTTTTATTTATTTTCACAATTGTGCCGTGTTGGAATGTCATTTGCATTTAACAAACATAGGCTGTTTACACCTCGCAGGAAGCTCTGTCCTTGAGCCACTCAAAGCATCATGGGGTGCAGGAATGAGGTGGAAAGGAAGATTAACATGAAAAAGCTAGTGATTAAGGTTCTTAGATGCTGCTGTGAAGTTGTCTTGCACAAATTGCCACTCATGGGATTGTCAATTTGTGTAGAACAACAGTAGCAGCAATGCCATTTTAACCATTTGTAGACAACATTCTTTGTTAAATTTTCCAGAATGTTTCTGTGCTCCACTCAGGTTTCCCCCCTCCAAAACTGCTCTAGACACACCATTTGCTAATAGAAATAGAGTAGATCCTTAGCTGGCTAGAAGTGTTGAAACAGGGATAGGCCAGTTATTGTTTAATCATCTCCAGCTCATACATTAATTATGTTGTTTTTTTTTTTTTGTATAAATGTCTGTACAAATGATTTCAAACCTAAATTGTAGAATTCTAGCACCATTTTAACATATGTTATACATGTATCTACAACAAAATTGGTTTTATACTATGGAAAACAGGCATTCCAAACTTATGAACCTTATCCATGGCTTTGCCTCCACTTGTCCTGCTCTGCTACTGCTCACTGTTGCACCTGCTCAAATTTATTCTGTCCCCATTCGACACTCAACATGCGTGTCTCGTGATTCGCCTGGAAATGAAGTCGATGCGGCGTACAAACGAAACGCCATTCGAATAAGACCTGCCAATACCGTGCATGAGCCACTATTGACACTTCCAGGGAGGACGAGCTTGGCTCACTGTAGCCCAGAGTCCGCCGCACTCTGTCATTGACTGTGGCCGTCTAATGTATTCATCCGGCAGACAGCCATCGCTCTGTCCACTCATCCACATCAGGGTGGAGAAAAAGAGAGCAGGGCCCGGTCGATGGGCGTTAATTACGCACACGTAACGAGGGACCCACACATTTTCTTCTCCGCCAGGAGTCAATAAAGGTCAAGCAATTACCGTATCTTTTTTTCAACGTTTTTTTTTTCTTTCCTTTTTGGGGGGAGAGAAGGTTCAATAATGGGCCTCTTGGGATTCATGGTGAATCACATTTTTTTTAGAGGACAAAACATTCATGGTCACCATTTGCTGTGTAATGGAATAGTTGGAAGTGACAGAGGTCGTTGTTCAAGGAACTTGAAATTCTGAGTCTTAATGAGAGCTTTTCTTCAAGTGGATGGATTTAAGAAAAAAACTGGGTTGTAATTTTTCCGGATTATTACACTAGCCACTTTATTAGAAACCCCTACTTCACTGCAGAAAATTAGATTTTAGTAAGTTATAACATCTGAACTCATATTAAGATTGTAGTAAGAAGAGTCTTAAGAACAAAGATTAATCACATCTTGAGTATCTAAACCTGAATTAATCACAGTCTGAGTATCTAAACCTGGATTAATTACAGCTAGAGTTTCTAAACATGGATTAATCACAGCTTGAGCTCCTAGATCTGGACTAACTGAAGTCTGAGTATCTAAATCTGGATTAATCATAGTCTAAATATCTAAATCTGGATTAATCACAGTCTGAATATCTAAACCTGGATAAATCACTATCTGAGTACCCAAACCTGGATTAAATCACAGTCTGAGAATCTAAACTTGGATTAATCACAGCCTGAGTATCTAAATCTAGATTAAATCACAGCTTGAGCTTCTATATATGGATTAAATGAAGCCTGAGTATCTAAATCTGGATTAAATCACAACCTGAGTATCTAAACCTGGATTAATCACAGTCTGAGAATCTAAACCTAGATTAATCACAGTCTGAGAATCTAAACCTGGATTAAATAAAGCATGAGTGTCTCAACCTAGATTAACAAACAAAGTTGTTAACCGCTGTTGTAAAATTAGTCAACTGTACAATTAGTCAAATTGTTACACAGACTCCACTTTTTCTTGTTGTCCAACCACAAGCCAAAACAAAAGGCACAAAATAACGCCACTTAAAAACAAATCACACCATTATGTTCAAGCTTTTTCACCTCATTTTCTGCTTATGTCACTTATTGGTATCGCTGGAACTGGATGTTCTCTAGAGTGACATGTCTCATTAATGGTGTTAAAAAAAAAGTTTTTCAAACTTTGTAAATAATATTTGCTTGGTGTTAGTTAGATACTGCCAGAATGAAAGCAAAATGTTTTCAGTGCATGTGGAGAATTTGACATATTTTGCATCTTTGATCAGCTCTCAATATCACCATTGCATGTTTGCCGTCTCCCAACAATAGGGCCAATTGACAGTTGCGCCACTCAGGAGCCCAAGCCAGGCCTTTTTAATAAAGTGAATGGTGAGTACAAAACATACTTAGGGTGCATAAACCAACTCATGTATATGGAATTCATTACAAAAGAGAAAGAGACTCTTTATTTCCATTTGTTTGTCTTGTCACAGGATGTATTGTAAACAGAAGAAGTGTGTAAGCAAGAAAAGTAAATAATAATACTGGTCGTTTTGAGCGGGGTTTCCCTGGCCTAATGAGGGTTGTCAGAATGACCTATTAAAGCCCTCCATCACCCACTGAATCTTCTCCCTACGATCTCTTTCTCTCCCTCACATGCCGTTTCTCTTCGTGTCGCTGTCCTCAAGCAGTAAATAGAATTTGTCTCCATGATCTGCGGAGAATTAAATGTGTTTTGCTTGTCCTCCTCAAGCCTCTTGCTCAGCATAAAGAACGGCCGAGGCTGCCGAGACATCATAACTTCATTATGCTGCTCATATTGTACCAGATGAGGTGCCGTTTTCTAAAGAGAATTGTAGTGGGAGGGAAGGATAAAGACGTGTGCGCGTTTATCTGCGTCGAGTGCTGGAATGGAATACAAGAGATGGAAAGAGAATAAGGGAAATGGAGGGGGGGGACTGTCATTCTAATTCCTATTCATGTGCACCTGGTACAATAAATTGTCCATTATGTAAAGTTTCCTTGTTTAAATTGTGTTGGAAAGAGCACTACACGTTGAAAACATGAGACAATAAAGTCGCTACAAGGCTCTTCTGAAACCTCGCCCTGAGCGAGCTCTTTAGAAATGTGTAAAAATGCAAAAATATGTTATGTTGGTGATCTTATACCACCCTGAAAGAAACATGTCGCCAACATTTTGAAATTTGACATGACGTGTGTGTGTGTGTGTGTGTGTGTGTACAAGGTTTTGTTCCAGCAGCAGGGAGTAAAAGCTTTTAGATCAAAACGTCTTTAAGATTAGTAAAAACATATGGTCAGTTGACTGGTAGGCAACACATTCTAAAAAAGGTGACCACGTAACTGAGCACTCCACAAACCCCAAAACACAAGAGAAATAAACTCAGTTTGCTCTGTTCTTCTTTCCCTTTAACTGCTTACCTCACAGGTGACACTGCTCACCTCGTCTTCTCTCCCGAAACCAAGCCCATTTCTCCTCACCCATTCATCACCATGGTGCACCATCTGGAAGGGAGCATTTGCTATTCTTTTGGGCCCGATATCCCCACTGAAACCAATTCCATCTCTATATCCCTTCCCTCCAGTCTTCCACATATCACTGCCGAATGGAAAGGGCGCATCATGGTGGTGGGTAAAAGGTGGGGGGGGGGGAATAAGGAAGGAGGCACCTGGGGGAGAGGAACATCTGTGTGCGACTAGCGATGCCTGTTTTCTCATTCATGCTTTATGCCTTTTCGGCTTAAAGCACACTGCAGCTGGGGCTTCCTGACAGCAGCAAAAGGTTCGCCTGAATAAATGCATCAGAATCCGGATTTGGGCCTTTTCTGCCACAGATTCACCATTTTGTGAATTAACTCTTGCCTTTTGCACATTTTAGAAGTTCATGTGTGGTTTGTAAATGAGAAAAATATCCTTGTGCTACCAAAGATCTCTTTCTCTCACAAAAGTGTTGTGACATTTTAATAGAATATAAGGCTGTCCTCAGATAAAGAACATTTAGGCCATAGGGACTTCATAATACCATAATTTTATGCCATATAACGTGCTTGGAGATGTTTCCGATTCTTTGACCTGCTTAAATGTTTGACAATACATTGAAATGTATGAAATTCGTAAGTATTTTACTTTGTCCTTCATCAGTTAACCCCTTAAATGGCCAGGGCTCACTGGCAGGCCCAAAGTTTTATTATACGCATCTGTAACCTAAGAACAGCTCAGCCAGTTTGCACTGAAGTTCCTGTAGTTACGAAGAATAAAATCCTTAATATGTAATTAACCTGGGATTTTAAGGGGTTAATCTCTTGAACTCATCATTTTAGTATAATATAGTTAGATAGTCTTGGAATGTATCATTATTTGATCCAAAATTGTTGCAAAGCACTTTAGAGATTGTACCACACAAAATTAATTAATATCTAAAACCTGTTTGGCATATAAAAAAAAATAAATAAATAAAAAATACATTTGGAGAAATAATGACTACTCATAAAAGCACACATAATTATATGTTACTATATATGCAACAGTGGGTAGTGCTGTAGACGGACACACAAATTCACCAGGTACACACGGTAAGAGGCAGATGTGTAACTCAACCCCTCTTCGTAGCCTTATAACTCCAGATGTGAGTCACGTATGATCTTACGATAAGATAGAATGGAAAGGGCAACTCTACAGATTCAGGAAGTAAACCATATTTCTGCACTGTATCATCACAAAGATAGAAAAACATATATAGACACATTAAATTATACACGCAGATGTTTGTGGACCCCAGAGGGTTTCAGAACAAAAAAGAAAACTGTGTACTGTATGAAGTTACTGTGTGCTGGTTGTTGTTGTTTGTAATTGGTGAAAATCAGTATTTTTTATGATACATGCTGTTGGACAGTGTGATATATGTACTAACAACACCCACTAAATACCCACAAATCATATTGTGACCCCATTTATCACAATAGTGATCCTATTTCATCGTATTGCCATCCCCAACTGCAAATGTATGAATAAATATGAATATGTAAAATGTATGAATAAAATCAGCTCAGTAAACATCACTGCTGCTTGATCTCTTTCATGATATGCGCAGCCACGCAGGCATCAGCAGCCATTGACGACATAGGGCAGCGTTTGAATGATATGAATGTCAGTTTGTTGGTATCTTGTGTCATCAATCTATGCGTGTGGCAGGCAAGCCAAGTAGCTATCACTCAGCCTCTTCTGAGGTTTAGCATCATTTGGAAGATGTTTTATGTCAAATAAACGTGTCAGCTACTGTGAATGTTTGACAAACAGGCCATGGTTAAAGCTTCACAAAGTGAGTGACATGTAACTAGGGATAATATTTCTTATACTTCTCAGTGTGATTTGTTGAATTAGAAGACAAATACATACAGTGTTAATGTGATGTATGTTAAATACAAATACATTGTGCTATATTAATTATTTGTGTTAATTGTTGTGTCAGATGTTTGCATTTTATGCAAATCTCACTTCACAGTTTGCCTTTTAATATTACAGGTGTTAATATAATAGATGAGATGATCATTATTTTTTCTGGTTCATACTAGATACTAGATATTCATATCTAGATACTAGATACTAGATTAAGTGTCTGTAATAACTGTGCAGTTACATATTGACAGTGCATGCAACAACAATGTAACTACTAGTAATGTATTCACTGCTACTGATGGATTAGAGTACTGTAGCTTATGTAATTATGTATATGTATTAACAGTTTTTCACTCAGGTAATCACACAAGCCTATCTTTTTTAGCTGCAACAGCATATTTTGTCTTATGCAATTACACGTGTAATCAAACTTTTGACTGTATTTGAACTATATCCACAATATAGCTCTGATTCCTCAGAGTTTTTCATATATATTTATATACATGTTACCAAGAACTCTCTGTGATGACTGTAAATAGATAATAATGTCTCATGAACTGCACGCCATTCACAACTTTGTCACCACACATCCATCTCATTTGTAAAGTGGGATACTGATGATGTGTTACTTAGCAACCTGACATTTTGACATGTAAACTTACTACTCGCTAGATAATTCTGGAAGTGGTCAGCTCTGAACGGATTCTGAAAGTAACAATAAACGCCATTTGCATTGAAATGCTATCAAATTTTTCTGTAGAGGATATCTCGAGAGGGAAAACCTTGAAGATATATATGCTTTTGGAAGATAAAATATCGATTTCATGTCAGGTTTTCACATTATCTCAGAATTAATCACATTTACTCTTTAATAGCACTAAAAGTAAAGACTGCAAAAGAGATGGCCAGTATGTAATGAGTGATACAATTACTGCACGCCTAGTTTGGTTACAGTTGCTTTAGTGATTGTTCCATACTGTTGAACATGTACACCGATCAGCTATTACATTAAAGTCCTTTCTTCGCTCGTTGTCCATTTTATCAGCTACCATACAGGTGGACTTTGTAGTCCTACAATTACAGACTGTAGTCCATTTGTTTCTCTGCAGCCCCCTTTCACACTGATCTTCAATGGTCAGGACCCCCACAGGACCGCCAGAGAGCAGGTATCATTTGGTGGATTATTCTCAGCACTGCAGTGACACTGACATGGTGGTGGTGTGTTAGTGTATGTTGCGCTGGTAGGAGTGGATCAGACACAGACTGGAGTTTTTGACTTTTCTTTGAAAAAACATGCAAACTCAATGCCAGAAAAGAATAAAGTTACTTAACAAGTTCAAGCTTAAATAACTTTATATATGAGTTATATTTACTTGGGATCCACACTTCTGCAGCATGTAAGGTAAACTCAAACAGCCCAATCATTATAAATTGTTTACATTGAGCTGGCAGTACTCTTCTTTTTCAATTTCTGCTTACTCTTTAGAATTAGATTAACTTGAATCATATGTTCTTCTCACGTAATGTAATATATCAAACAGCTCAATTATGTTAAATGGACTGTTTTGTACAGTAATGAATAAATGGCTGGACTCTATTTCAACAAACAAGTAAAGTAAACCCAAAAATTAAATATGTAAAAGGCATATGTATATGGATTGGTTTTATGACATCACAAAACAATGAATTAATAAATGACTGTTTGAACGCATGGTTTTGTTAATTTTCTAAGTAAACATTAATGAACACCTTACCACCTTATGTAAACAAAAAGCAAAGTCACTTGGCATAGATGTTGACATCACAGTTGGCAAGCCTTATACCTTTTGGAATAAGTGTTCATGAATTTGGTCTACGTCAGCTGTCGTGAAGGGCTCATGTAGGTGTATAAACATTGCTGTAAAGTAAAGTGTTGCATAATGTTTTTGCATATTAAGTAATATGCTTTCTAGACATCAAAATGAACACCTTCGCTCCTGGTTGTATGGTGCTTTGTTCAACATTTACCTTTTTTTAATGCACTCAATAAACTTGACAATGTGAAAAGTAAAAAGCCGAAACATCAGCTTTTCTGGCTGGATCGGGTGAAGCATTTCACTCAGACGCTTTCAACTGTCAGAGCCTGCCAAAACCCGAAAATTCAGCCAAGCTCTGGAGGAAGTATCTCTTTATGGCATGCTGATTGTAAAGACTGCTGTTGCTCGAGAACCTGGCTTAACACTCATCGCCATCAGCAGTCTGCCTGCCAACTCGTAAGATCAAGTATCTCCTGCCATATCTCGCAGTGTGTCCGCCAACACATGGCGTGATGAGCCAGGTGTTTGTCAAAAACTGTGCTAGGCTGTGCTGATTTGAGCAGGCTTGACAGCGCTGTCCTCTCACCAAGTTATTTTGGACCTGAGTTTGACACTGACGACTCCAGTAAGTTGTCAGATCGGGTAACATGGTCGACGTGGTACTCGCTAACATTGTGAATTTATTGGATTCGCCGATGATTGAGAAGTGAGATGTGTGTTGCTGGAAGGCATGGATGAGTTGGTGAAATTATCAAGTGGTGGTTGTGGATCAAAAGAAAAGTAACAGTGAGACCTCCTGAAGACTGATGCAGAAAAGACCCTCTGAAAGTATAACTGGTTATTAGTTCTTTTTGTTTCTGAACCCTTGAAATCTAGGTACCAAAGAACATACTGTCCAATTATTGGACAACTGGAGCACATTCTAGGGTTTCTGTGTGTGTGTGTGTGTTGGGGGCGGTCATAGGGGGTCATGGACACCTCGTGATTTGAAATGGCAAGAGATATTTTGGGGCTTGTGAAAAGATGTGATAGACATCAGTTATTTTATAGCTGTTACTTAGATTTTAAAATTCTAATTTAAGCCAAAATACTTAAATTTGGATAGTACAAAATATGTACTATGATTGCTTATGCCATAACAGCCATAATTGGTGATAAATGGGAAGAAACTTTTAGTGACACAATTGGTAGAAAATGCTATTGAAATATTGAAACTCTATACTGAATATTAATAAAATGGCTATTATTTGTATTTTGTTTTAATGTTGACGTATGAAGCAAGATATCTATATAAATAAAAGTATTGGTAAACATACTTTACCATTTTTTACATTTGAATTGCTGTGTGTAAGCTATTGCCTCCTGACTTTGGTCCCCAAATTTGCACCAGTGGATTGGCCCATTCAGAACTATATAAATATGGAACATATTTAACTGTACCTTACACCTTTCTTGTGCTTCCACTCACTTGTCTTTATATAGGTGTACAATTACAGACTGTTGGTCGTATGTTGTCATGCACAATCTCTCAGCTACCATCTGTTCATCATCACTGGTCAGTTTCTGACCATAGAACAACTGTTGACCAGATATTATACATTTTAAGCAATTTGTGACACAGTCTTTTGAAGTATAATTTATCACTCATACTGCTTACTTTAACAGCCAGCACAATTTGCCAACACAAAGTGATTGTACTTCTAGTTTTGCTGAGGTAGTTTGCCTTCCTTGTCCAATTCAAGAGCCTTTCTTGTCCAATTCAATTATTGCGAGTTTTTATGACTGGGAATGTACATTAGGTGTGTACTTACATCTCTAATGTGCTTTGCTTGCACAGCTAATGAAAAACTTTCTTCAGAAATGTCCTGTTTCTTCAGAACATATTCAGATGCTTGGAGCTAAAGGAGAACTCCTCAAATTAATCAAAGTGGGAAAGGGAAAATATTAAGATTTTAATGCTAAATTGGCTTAAAAACTGTAAACACATTCACTTCAACTCCTTTAAGGCCATGGATTTTAGTCCCAGGATGCCATGCTCTGCACATTCTGTTTTAACACTCCTGACTAAGCTTGCAGATGGTTTGGAAACTACCTGCTAAATTGAATCAAGGTGTATTAGAGTTGAAAATAAAAACAAGCAAAAATCTTCCAAGCATTGGGCCTCTTGGGACAGAGACTGGAAATAACTGCTTTAATGATTCATTACTAATTCTTATACTTTCATTTTGACTCACCAACAAGCAATTTGTTTGAAAGTCCAAATTTATCCTCAGTCTGAAGTTCAAAAGATAAATCTTCAAAAGATTTATCTCCAAGGTTTGACAAATCATTTCAGCTTTGAGAAAAGCTATGCAGGAAACATTTCAGCTTGTGTTGGACTTGCACATTCAAGAAAAAATGCCTACATGGTTGCTTATTATCTCTTTATATATTTATAAACTAATTTAAAAAAATCCCAAAAGTATTGGATGGAGCTCCATCACTCCAGAGAACGCAGTTCTGCTGGCCCAAAGCTAATACCATACCGTCCCATTTTATTTGTTAATGCTTTTCTATAGAGAACATAAATGTTAGTGCACACCAACCTGTGTCCATAATACAGTTTTTACTGAGGCAAGAGAACAAGAGGGACATATCACTCTTTTACATAGATGGGAGAAATGCTCTTTCCCTTTAAGCCTCAGCCCCACGTTCCTCCCAATGCTAACCTTGAGCTTTTTTGAATGTAAATGTAGATTGCATGTATACTTACATGTCCATATGTGTTTTACTTGCACAGCTAATGAAAAACCTTCTTCATAAACATCTTTTGACAAACATAGGTTCTGAGGTGGATACTTGAGGGCAGGATGTCTGAGGTTTTTTTTTTTTTTGGCTTGCTATTGCAGAAGGAAGCCAGATAATGTTACTCCTAAGATCAATATGAGTGGCTATGCTAGCAGTCAGGATTTCTTCTCAATGGTTGCATCACGCATTTGCATAATGCATGCTGGGTATTGTAGTGAGAGAACATAGATGGAAGAAAATGTGGAAAGGATACAAAGTTGTGAATTCTGTCAAACCAAAGAGGCTGAGGATGAAATGCTGTGCTACAAAATACTGTAATAACATGACAAATGACATGTTAAAGTCTAACTTTAGACTCTAGTGCTATGAGTGATGTATCTATCTTTGAATAAATCTAACCCTAACGTAAACTAATTAAAAACTAATTACAAAGCTGTGAAGCACACACAAGGCATCATTTGGAGGCCACCCTAAGCTGTACTGACACTGAACATATGTGGTTATCATGTGGAGAATTATATAGTATGTGTGTTTGATTAAAAACAATACAAATTTCTAATTTTTCTAGGCACTATGTGCTTTTGTCAGAATCTGTGATTGTACTGTTCTCTTTCAAAGACGGCTTTTAAATGTCTTAAATGTCTTTTAAAGAGAAACCTTCAGCACATTCAGTAGACTATACTGGACAGCGCTCGCGAGAGAATGCGAGAGAATGCAAGAGAATTTACTATAAGCAGCAAACTAACAAAAGCAACAGCTTAGTGGAGCTCCAGTTCCCCTCGAGAGCCTCCACTGTAATAAGAATCCATGAGCTGTATGAATGAGAGGCTGCAATCGCGGAGGAGTTGAACCATTGAATGTGTATATGATATGTATGATAAATACACTAATTTACTGAATATATGATATATTTATGATATATGCACTCATTGACTGTGTATATGATATAAATGATATATACACTCATTGTATGTGATATATAGGATATACACACTGTATATATGATATATATGGTATGCACACTCACTGACTGTATATATGAGATATATCACATATACAAACATTGAGTGTAAAATATGATATATATGGTATATGCACTCATTGACTGCATACATGATATATAAACACTGACTGTATATATGAAACACAGCTCCATTTCCAAAAAAGTTGGGACGCTGTGCAAAATGTAAATAAAAACAAAATGTAATGATGTGCAAATCATTTAAACCCTATATTTAACTGAAAATAGTACAAACATATCAAATGTTGAAACTGAGAAATTTTATTGTTTTTAAAAATATACACCGATCAGGCAGAACATTATGACCACCTCCTTGTTTCTATGCTCATTCTCCATTTTATCAGCTCCCCCTACTGTATAGGTGCACTTTGTAGTTCTACAATTACAGACTGTAGTTCTGTTTCTCTGCATACTTTGTTAACCCCCTTTCACCCTGTTCATCATTGGACAGGACGCCCATGGACCCTCACAGAGCAAGTACTTTTTGGGTGGTGGGTCATTCTCAGCACTGCAGTAACACTGACGTGGTGATGGTGTGTTAGTGTGTGTTGTGCTGGTACGAGTGGATCAGACACAGCAGTGCTGCTGGAGTTTGAATTATTTTAATTGCTCTACCCTAATATTTATGAATTGGTCTAAATCCCACATAATATGAACATACAGCATGAAACAGCATGATGCCATTTCATCTTCCAAGCTCTTGTACTCAATGTATACTATCATAGTAAAGGCCTTAAAGCGCAATGTATGTTAGACAATGCAGTGATCATTTGTTGCCAATGACTGATGCCTCTATATACACTAGAGAAGCTCTTGTCACTGTTATGTGCTTCAGTGTGTTGGGCTGTCCATGGGCCATCTCAGTGAAAATTCCCCCCGTGCTCAGTTTTGGGCATCAAAAAATAAATAAATAAATAAATAAATAAAAATAGATTAGCGTCCAACAGAGAAACATATTGAACCGATCTTCTCCAGGCATTGGGCTGATTTAGCTCTCCTTTGCCAAACGCCAGTTGTTGTTGTTTCTCGCCCACTTGTTCCCTGCGGCTTGCTTAACATTTACAGTGGGAGAAAAAGAAAGAGCGAGAGATAGAGAGAGCGAGACAGAGGGAGAGAGACGCAAGAAAGAAAAGTCGTGCCTCGGGGGGTTTGGGGAAAAGAAAGAAAGAAAAAAAAAAAATGGAGCCTACCAAAGATTCAGGTCGTTTCTTTGAGTTCTTTTGTGTGTTCTTCAGCTCATGAGCGTTCAGATCTCCACTGAACGGTTTTTAAGGCGTTTCATCCCACATCTGTCTGAAACATTGGAGAGAAGGCAGGAGGCTGAGAGGCTCTGCTTATTAAAGTCCGCAGGTGATGTTTCTGCGCTTTTGGAGTGGCGCCATGAATATGGATGTGGTTCGGTGCCACCTGAGAGATGGCTCTCGTCTGCGAGGAACGAATAAGTTAACCCTTAGAAGTTGCAGGAATCACAGACGAAGGCAAAAAGGCAACAATTGGGGCATGAAGGCTGGATGCAAGTGCATGGTTTGTTCATTTGAGCGACTATCAGAATCAAAGTCCAAGTCTGCTGAAGGGGTCAATGCAAAAATAGACATGGTGAGCAGAGATGCAGGCATCTAAAACAAACTATGGAAGGCTAAAGAACAAACATTGGAAATGGACAAAGCAAAGGACAGAACAGGTAAAGGCTAGGCTATAGGGCTGGGCAATATGACCATATTTGTCAGTATCATGATAGATAACATCACAATATGCTACAATATGCTTTTCCAAGCACATCGAGATATCAATACTTAAAAGTCACTTCAACTGCGTGAAATGTTAAATACAAATTATTGTGTTCATAGTATGTGATAGTAATTTTTAAAGATGACACTATTTTGTCTGTTCTGACTCATTAGATGTCAGAACAAAACAAATATCTTGACATATTGTGTATTGTGAAAACTTTTTGAAATATTGTAATCTCACATTTTTTGCCATATTGCCCAGCACTACTAGGCTAGCCTGATGTCAACTTCTAGTACCCAAGTTTTAGTTCTAGTATTTACGAATACAAGCACCAACAATGATTCAAATATGCACACGTTCTTAATTCACCCCAGTTATTCAGAATGCATCATCAAACTTCCCAACAAGAACTGAAAAAGATCCCCTCCGTTGTAATTTCTTGGCTCATGAAGCTGCAGTCTTGAAACATCTATGGTAACACTTTCCAATAGCAATTTACTCAAAAGATTCACAAAATGCTGAAGATATGCACTTGTCTTGGGCTTTATTATAGTAAATAATAAGATTATTTTTTTTGTTGTACATATGCATTTTTGGGTTCCATGTATAACATTTCTGATAAACATTTAAGATGCTAAATGGAACTGTTGAAATTAGACTATATAGCAGTAATAGTGTCAAACATATCAGACGCTTTCAGATGCATTCATTGCTCTCGAGTCCTTGAAAGTATGTTCTTGCACGATAATGATAACGTGAACAATGTCCTCCCCAAGTCCTTTCTTTGCATTCTTAGTAGAAATACCCAATACACTTGCATACAAAAGTTTGGGTGGTCAAACTGCATGTTCTGTTGTTTTTCTAAGTGAAAATAAGTTGACATCCTCTACAGAGAACACATTTCTGCACATTTTAATGCACAATTACTGTTTATTTGCAGAATTTAACATGTTTTTGTCAAGTTATCTGCTTTGAGAATATGATTCATTCTGGAATCATAATGTATTACTTAATCTCAAAGTTATACAGCTTTCTCAGTCATATTAGAATTTGCTACTTCTCCATTCATCATTCTGGACACATCTAACATTTCTCAGTGTCCTCTACCAATTATTTGAAACCTGTCAAGCTGTAGTACTTGCTTATTGGAATTATTTTATAGACTTGTCTGCAACTGAATTAGTTATATATCCATTTCTGATCACATAATGTTATTTATGAAAAGATGAATATTTGTTGTGAAGGCTGCTAAAAGCATTTTACTTTCTCAGACTTCATGACTGGTGCCAACTTAAAGTCAAATATATCTAAAGTTCCTCAGATCTTATGATGCAGTTGAATTTTAAACTAAAACCCACTCCTCCTTCTCCTACTGCACTCCTGAGGTCAGGATTCTACATAAATACAAACAAGAAACCTAAGATAGAGCTGGAGCTATGAAACAGATAGATGTAATAGAGATGTTAAAGTGGCAGGGCCAGAAAAATGCCATCTCTCTGGTGGTGTGTGTGTGTTTGTTGGGGGGGTGGGGCGGGGGGGGGGGGGGGGGGGGGGGGGG
>JAILXH010240636.1:152-10398 GCA_023558415.1 Piaractus mesopotamicus | reverse complement strand
ACGTCAGTGTTACTGCAGTGCTGAGAACGATCCACCACCCAAATAGTACCTGCTTTGTGAGGGTCCATGGGGGTCCAGACCACTGAAGAACAGGGTAAAAGGTGGCTAACAAAGTATGAAACAGATGGACTACAGTCTGTAACTGTAGAACTACAATAAAATGGAGCTGATAAAATGGACAATGAACGTAGAAACAAGGTCATAATGTTATGCCTGATCAGTGCATCTATAAATATATGGATATATATAAGGTGCTCTTATCCTATACATGGAAAGGCCTCTAAATGTGGCACATTGTTTATTATTATTATTATTGTTATTATTATTATTATTATTATTATTATTCCTTTGCATGCTATGTATGTGGTAGATGCAGCAATAGCAATTAAATCCAGTGCGATAAGCTGGTAATAATGAAGCCATCAACAAGCCTAAAGTGATTATCTGAGAACGCGTGTTTTATTAAATCATCCCAGAGTTATAATACAAGCTGACTGCCTGGAAGAAGCAGTTATCCATCACCGGACGCTCTTTAAAGCAGATGTAACTCAGTCCAGCGGGTATTCTCTTCCAGCGCTCACACACTTTAATCACAGCTGTGATGTGCTTGATCACGGTGGAGGTGTAATTAGTGTGCGAGGGTAACAGGGTCAAACACACTCCGCCAGACGAACAATCAAAGCTCGTGTCCAATTATGGAGGAACAAGATGGACCTCATGTCACACAGTGCAGTTCAACAGGCACACATATGTACCAGAACATGAATATAGACTGCTGTAGAAATGGAGTACCTGGTTTATAAGTAATTCACAAACCAACATTCTATATTTATTCAGGAGGAGAGGAGAAAGTCAGACTGAAACAACAGGAGTTTCCATAACTGAAGTTGAAAAACTGATGAAAAGCTACAGAGGAAATGGGACTCCTAACAACCACCTGGAAGACCTGGTAGACACCAAAACTGTCGCCATCAGATAAACAGCACTTAAAGCTTTCATCTTTGAGAGAGAGGAGAAATTCAAGCTGCTTCAGATCTGAAAACATCCACAGGTGTTTCTGTCCATCCTTCCCCTGTGAGAAGACAACTCAGCGCTATGGGTCTGAAAGGATGTGTAACTGTCAAGAAGCCCTCACTGATTCTGACTGGCTTAAAGGCATTTCAATTAGTGACGTATCATCGGAGAACAAGTTGTCTCTTTGGCCTTGTTCAGACTGCCAGCCCAAATCAGATTTTTGGCATATCCAGATTGTATCCAGATTGATTTTTGATAGTCTGGACGCCATCCGCTTATCCTCCTGGGTTACTGGAGCCAATCCCAGCACTCATTGAGCAGTAGGCAGGAGACACCCTGGACAGGTTGCCTGTCCATAACAGGGCAGATACACAGTCACTGGGGCAGTCCCCCTGTTGTCACTGGGGTGGTATCCTCAAGGGTACATTTCAGTACCTTTAGTCAAGGAACATAACATGCAAACTCCACACAGAAAGGACCCGAGTCACACATCCGGGGAATCGAACCCAGGCCCTTCTTGCTGTGAGAGCTACACACTGTGCCACAGCACCACCCCACATAAACTCTCACAAATCTGATCCAAACCACATTTGAAATCGGTTTGAAACGCAATTCCAGTTAGATTTTTACAGATGTGTCTCAGTTTGGACACTCATATCAGATTTCAAAGTGTCTTCTGCATCACTTTTAACTCGACAAATAATGACAATGTCAAATCCAGAGTGATGGAAGTGCTGGGATTCAAGAAGAGCTCCAAAGATTTATGCTTACATCAGAGAATTCTGAAAAGTTTGGAAGTTTGGAGGGTGAGATGAAGCACCTCCAACTCTGCTGCATCTGCATTTGAAATCCGCGACACCAGTGTAGCTATGTAGTTACTGACGCCTACGTCGTTACCATGGCAACCCACGCAGAAGGTTGGTGATGTCTGAACACACAAGTTGGATCTGACCACTTGCAAATAACAGTGCAGACAGTCGTCTCAAAAATCTGATTTGAGAAACAATTTCAGTTTGCCTGCACAGCCTTTGAGTCGGTTCTTTTAGGTTGGAAGCCGATTTACATAGAGTGTCTGATTTCTTTTCATAAATGAACGCAAACCAAATGCGTAGATTATGACGCTGTGGCTGAGAATCACGGCATCCCCGTCCTGGATCTCTGAGGAACATTCCAGCTCCACGCCCTTGTTATTCACACCACCTGCTTCTTGTTGTGTCAGTTTGGCTCTGGTTTTGTTCTTGTTGGCTTTCTATGTAATTCTTGCCTTTGTTTATGGAAGACTGGTTGATAGATTTGCCTGCACATACTTATCAACATTTTACGTCTAATTTTTTGTCCGTTAATTCATTAAAAGGTAGATGAAGGTTTTTATTGAAAATTAAACGAAAGATAATATTATTAGCTTGGCTAATAAATTACAAAAAAACGACAATGCCTTTTAGTGAAGTGCTGCTTTAGGGCCAAAGAGTCAGATCTTATTTGTGAGCAGAGCCAATCGATCTGATGGACTGAAAATAGCCAGTATGCCCATGACTAATGGACAAAAGGACCACTGTTGTACCTGTGAGACTACATTTACATTGCTCTTCCGTCAGAGGCCGATATCTACCCTTTCAGCGCTCTCTTATCCGGAAAATGTATGCAGTCAGTGTAGGATATGACACGTGCAATGAGCAAAGTAGGACAGTGCCTTCAAAATGTGGTCTGAAGTAGTAGCTTGTAGTAACTTTGACCACGACAGACTCTCAGGTTATCTCACGCTTGCTGCATATTCTGTTTTCTTCTGGTTTTAATAGACAGGACAGAGGCTAAAGACTCCGAGCAGCAGAGCTTTCATGCGTAAAACTTCATTGTGCTTTAATGAACTGATCTGACCCCTCGCCCTCCTCCGCCACAGAGCCGACTGCAGCAGATCTGACTCATCACGCTGATTCACGGCCTGATTATAACCTACATACAGCGGCTGACGGAAACGACTTTCGAAAAACTGCAGGCGTGAACGCCCGAGGAACTAGGTCACATTATCTTTACCTTCACTTCTGAGCAGACCTTCGAGGTTCTCGAGTTCTCGCCAGTTGGCTTCACTCTGCTGTGTATATCTATGACGTGCACACATGCAAAGATAGATCCCAGAGGGGGGCTGAGCTCCCACCCATTTGCCTTCAGACTGTGTAAGTACACACTTCGTCAGCACGTATAATAACTGTGCTTTTGATGGCCATTCTTCAAAATCTGTTTCAGAGAGGCGAGGCTCAGTTTTGTCACGAGAACACAGCATACGGATCGACTTGAGTTCTACAAGCTTCGTAACTTTTGAGCGCCCCCTCTGGTGATGTACTGCCACCTGTGGAGATTTTCCTCACTAAGTCCGATGCAATATGGATGCACACTTCACCAACCCTCAATTTCAGGATTGCAATGGTTAAAAGTAATAATAGAAATAAAATGTTCTGAACTTTATAATAATTTGAGTGTACTATAGACCGATGTTTGCGTGTTTAGAGTGTTTAGAGTGGAGTTTGGATTATTTCGATTGTCTAAGTCTGTAGTAGCTATGCTGTTTAAGCAAACACTGTATTTTCTTTACAGTGGGCCGAAAACAGGGGCCGCTTTAGGAGAAAGTTGTTCAAATACATGCAGACTGAGCTTCAAAAGAGAAGGTCTATGCAGAGATAGACTCCAGTTCTGAACCCCAAGGCGGCCTAATGTTGCTTTTTTAATCATTTATAGTAACACTATTAAGTTTGGCCAGTAGAGGGAGCTTTGCACTCACTGCTCGACCTCAAACTCCACCTATGAGCACAGCTGCTGAGCGCTGTTGTTTAATTGGAACCCTACCAATGAGGTGCTGGCGCTTGATTTCATGCACCAAAACTTTTTTGCTTAACTTTAATGAATAAGGGCTGTTCGGTTTCTAGTTCCAGTCCTTTTTCCACCTGCTAGAGACAGCAGGAACCATCGTTATAGCCACAAATAACAACTTTGCTGTCTTTTTTGGCCATTTTATACCGCTCAGAAGCCTCTAATTTGGCTAATTAGCTTTCTTGCTAACACATCTGACTTACCATAGCTTAACGCTAGTTGTGTTGACATGAAATTATATAGCAGTGTTGAGTTACTCTTAAAAACATTATCCATTACAAGTTACTAATTACTTACCTCAAACTGTAATGGAATTACTTTACTGATTACGTCCTGGAAAAATAGTCGAATTATTCGTTACTTCTGAGTTATTTCGTTAAAGCAAAACACACTGTATACCCAACTGTTTTTTCAGCAAAAGTAAAAATTGTAAAAATAGCAATGGACACATGAGCTGTTCTATTTTACAATCTGGTGCTCTTATCAGAAGGGCGGTCTTTGCACTAGACAAAGGTAGGAAGCTGCAATACGACTCTCATGAGCCAAGGGCCCAATAAAAATACAGATTAGATATACTGTACATGTTGAGGTTAAATAACCAATTCCAAAATATATATATTTGATTGTTGCGATTGCTTTCAGTAATTTCGATGTTCAATGCAGCTCTGCACCAGTCATGGTTATAATGGACTATTCCATGTTGTTACTTAATGCCATTACGTCTATGTACCAAATGATCTCACTGTATTGGCAGATACTTTTGCTCCTTTCTAGTATATTTTTTAATATAAGCAAAATGATCTGCCAATATGGTGAGAATTTCATTTAAAATAATAAAGAATTCTAGAAATAAGTTATCGTACAATATTCTTACAGCAATCTCAAAAACAAGAAACACAGCAACTACCTGATTTTAAGATGATTTTACTTGCCAAGATATCTTTTTTTTTTTTTTTTAATTTAAATATGCATTTAGGGGCCCCATAATCAGCCTAAACCCCCAGCCTAAAACACCTTCCTGCGTCCCTGCCTTGATAAAGAATTTGCAGTAACACTTTATTTGAAGGCTTTCTAAATAAGGACAACACATGCAAAATCATTGCATAACAAATTCATAAGGCAAAACACAAGTATTTATAACAGCTTATGCCATAATCACAAAGACACCATAAACAGAAGTAAATGACATTTTAACAACATAAGTGTTTTGTACTTTAACTCATGTAGAACTGATATAAACTAGACTTTATGCAGTCCCTGTGTAGGTAACCCATCAAATAAAGTGTTATTGATTTTGCTAAACTGTCATTGGCTTCAGCCGCAAGTGTTAGCAAAGACAGTGGGGAGAGCATATGCAGGAAGCATGATCCATAAAAGTGGACCCTTTAATACTGGACAGTGAAAAAAAACACGTTTCCAGTCTTCTGGTGCCAAAGGTTCCAGTACTTAGTGCAGTGGAAAAAGCGCTGCATTCATAATGTAATGATTAACTTCTCAGTAGATATTTGGATTCAAGTGCAGGTTTATTAAACAATCAGAAAAAGCGTCAACAACGCCAGGTGGGGTCAAAACTGTCAAGAAATTATGTAAGATCAGCCCAACAGTCCAAAAACATGATCCAGTACTCGACAATGATACAAAAGGCCAAGGGGTCACAACTGGAGTAGAAATACAAGGAATGTAATCATATCAGTGTGTAACTGTCTCACTTTAGGCTTAGTAACATACACGACTCCCAAAACTACATCTGGAGCACGATTAGTCTCTCTAAATAAAACTGCGTGCCATGATTTACATTCATTCCCAAATCAGGTTGCCCTTTTTCCCCCCAACTCCCAAAAAGGGCAATTGTCCACAGTGCTTGAAAGTGTTTTAGTGGTTAAAAGCGATTACTGGAGTTGACCAGAAGGGTCATTTGTATGTAAGATGCAATGCCTTTTCTTGTTTCTCTAGCAAGACATTTTGATACAGAAAAAGCAGCAGGTGAGTGGACAACAGGCTTTATAATCGGTTATTGATGACTCACCTGCAGAGGCTAGCGTAAAATAGCATATCCCCCCACCAGCGCCAATCTATAACTCTCTGATAGAGGCATTTTTTATTTACTACATGAGCTTGTTACTATCAGCGTTGTCTAGAACAAGCAATTCGATCTAGGCGTGCATGTGTGTGTGTGTGTGAGTTATAGTGAGTGTAAGTGGCTCATTCTTCCCTCCTTCAGTGGTTTATCAGTAATCTTGAGCGATTACCTCGTATCGTCTCTGTGCAGTAGCGTGCATTAGCTAGAGCTGTAGCCATCAGTAACCAGAAGCTAACAGTTTCATTAGCCACAGGGGACAACATGGCTATCAATTTCCCTCTGCGAGCGTTTCTCTGGTTAGAAATTACAGCAGGGCAGGGTGTTTCAGTGTGTTTCAGTGTTTTGCAGTGTGTCTGAGAGTTTCAGTGTGTTTCTGCTGGATTTGGAGTGGGATTTTGAGGATATGATGTTTTGCTCAGCGGCTACTGCACGATCTTCTCTGGTTTGTCTGAAGAGACCAAGACTAGCATTCTATACTCTATGTTAGAAGTCAAACTCTACTAGACTAGACAAGTGCATTTCCTAATGAAAAGCAGAGTGATTGTGGAGCTTTAGCAATTCCCAGGTGGTTGCTAGGTTATTGCTAGACAGTTAGTATGGCATTTTGTGTGATTGCATGGGTGTTGCCAAAAGGGTTCCTGTTTCTAATTGGTTGCTATGTTATCCCAGGTGGCTGCGAGGGTGCTGCTAAACAGTTGCTATGGCCTCTTTTGTGGTTGCTAGGCAGTTGCTATATTCTTCTGGGTGTTTACTATGATATTGCTGTGTTGTTGCTATGGTATTCCAGATGGTTCCTAGGGCATTGCTTGGTGGTTGTTATGGTGTTCCAGGTTGTTGCAAGAGTGTTGCCAAAAGGGTTCTTATGTTATCCCTGGTAGTTGTTAGGAATTTGTTAACTGCTTGCTATGGTATCCCAGGTGGTTGCTATGGTACTGGTTGCTTAGGGGTGGCTAGCTGGTTGCTAATGTGTTCCAAGTACTTGTCATGGTGTTGCTAAGTGGTTGCTATGGTATCCCAGGCGGCTGCTAGGGTGTTGTTAAGCAATTGCTATGATCTTTCTTGTGGTTGCTAGGCAGTTGCTATAGTATTCTTGGTGTTTCTTATAATGTTGCTATGTTGTTTGCTAGGGTATTCCAGGTGGTTCTAGGGCATTGCTTGGTGGTTGTTATGGCGTTCCGGGTGGTTGCAAGGGTGTTGCTAGGTGGTTGCTATTACATCCCAGGTGGTTCCCAGGGTGTTTTCAGTGTACTTTTATCATGATGACATAAGGGGGGGATACAAATTGTTAGCCACAGAAGTTCTGCCATTCATTTCAAATAGAAAAAAATCTAAATTTAAAAGGTTGCTACGCAGAAATCATACATCCATTTAAAAAACTGTACATAAGCTTACCACTCCCTATCAGAGGGAACATTCCTGAGCTGGTTTGGCGTTGATAGCTCGAGAACTGCAGGGTGATTATAATGATTATTAGTAGTATAAGTCTGGTAGTTGTAGTCAGCTTAGCTTACTATACAGTACTGGACAAAGATCAGATATCAAACTATATTTATTCAATTTCCAGTCAAAATGACCGTTAAGAACAAGATAATGGAAAGAAAAGAAACAGAAAACACAATATTTAACAAAGAATTCCACAAAAGCGTAAACAGCTAAATCTAATCTGAGATGTCTGAGTGTTCAGTGTGTCACTATTTACCTTTATTACAGCTTCCATTCTTTTCAGGAGACTCACTTTAGCTTCTCACAGAAATCTGCAGACACACCTCCACAGTTCAGTCTTAGAAGCTGGTTGATAATCTTTTGAAGTAGTCAAACACGCTCAGTGATGTTGGGTTCTGGACTCTGGGGTGGTCAGTCCACTGTTCAGCTTCTTTGTTTGATGTATCTGTCTTCTTTTCTCAGTGAGGCTTCTTGACAGCTACACATCCTTTCAGACCCACAGCGCTGAGTCGTCTTCTCACAGTGGAAGGATGGACAGAAACACCTGTGGATGCTTTCAGATCTGAACACATCCTTTCAGACCCATAGCGCTGTTCTTTGTTTGATGTGTCTGTCTCCTTTTCTCAGTGAGGTTCTTCTTGACAGCTACACATCCTTTCAGACCCATAGCGCTGAGTCTTCTCACAGTGGAAGGATGGACAGAAACACCTGTGGATGTTTTCAGATCTGAAGCAGCTTGATTTTCTCCTCTTGCTCAAAGATGTTTATCTGATGGGGACAGTTTTGGTGTCTACCAGGTCTTCTAGGTGTTTGTTAGGAGACACATTTTCTCTGTAGCTTTTAATCAGTTTTTGAAGTCCATTTCACTTTTTTTTTCTCATATCTAATCTCTTCAGAAATATCTCCTGGAAAATGAATAACTTGTACTTAGTGGCTGTTTTGACTGGAAATTAAAGAAATGAAGGGTGGACTCAGTAACCATGAGGAGTATGTTTAATGCTGCCAGTTTGGCTGATGTTATGCATTTCTCTGAGGTTTTACACTGAAAACAGATAAAAAAGTGAGAGTGAGATGCAGCAGGCCGGCCAGAGCCGCCAGCATCGCGCACGACTCTGACTGTAGTTACTGAGCTTTCTGAAGCTGCGAGTGAGCCGAAGAACGTTCACTGAAGTCCGTCCAGACATGAACACACAGCTTAGCCAGGCAGTGGCATGAGCCTCACACGTGATCTACAGCAGCAGGAAGATCTCACTGATATTCATGTCCATCTGGAAAAGTAAGATAGCGCTTTTCTTCTTTAGCATCTTTATAAGGAAAAGAATATGTATCCTAGAGAAATTTTTACTAAATACGTCCAAAACACAGTCAGTGCTTATGAAAGATTTTTTTTTTATTTTTACAGTTTTCAACATTTTATTCTTACAGTGAAGACTTAAAAACTATAATAACTAGAACTGTAAAACATTTAACATAATGAATTGCGATGCATTATTTCATTATGTTGCTGTTATTGCATTATTCTGTGTAGTGAATTGTGAATTACCACATTTGGTGTTGCATTATAGTGTTAATGCATTATTAACACCACCACTGGAAATAACACATTTTGAATTTTTCTTGTATTTAATCTTTTTTTTTCACTGAGGTCCATTCATAATGTTTGTGTGGTTTTATGTACCAAAAACACCCATAATTCACTTGTATATGACCATTTTTCAACCTCTTTTTGTCCCTTAGAATTGAACAGGCAGTTTTTCCTACTGCACATTTAAGACTGACATATGTAAATGAGCTCTGTTCCTATTGCTGGTGCCTGGTTCAAAAAGCCGTTTGTGCTGAAACACCCCTTGTAACTTAATTGTAAATGGGCGCAGCTAAACTGTCATAGGCTGAATAAGCGGATTTGTAAACGTAAGTGTTAATCAACGGGTCCAAAAACTATTTAGTGGCAGTAAGTGTGCATATGTAGCATATGTATTTCTAATTATTCTAATGTTAGGTTTTTTTTTTTTGTTTTTTTTTTTTAAATAAATGCAAACGGCCCAGATAAACAGCTTTTCAGTGACTATATTTATAAAAAATCACATAAAACTTCTGAACTGAGTTCTGAGTTTTTTGTTTACATCACACCAGCTGCCCTTTACATTGTGTGAACATTAGATGATGAAAGTTTCATGATAAATATTCATTTTTAATTAATTAATTAATTTATGTATTTATACTAATTAATTAATTAATTAATAAGCAGGCTTGCAGTGAAAGACCCCCAGACCCAGAGTGATGCTCAAGCTGAGTGTATGCCAACCCCAACCAAGCAGCCAAAGCTTGATTTTCAACAAGTAACAAAAGCAGCGATTAACTGCCTCTTCTTTCTTTGCCGTTTAGGCTTGTTTTTACCAGCTTTGCTGTCGGCTTTTGGATGCTGTACTAAAGAGCATTAAAGAATTTGTGTATGTCTTTCTTATAAGGAGAGGGATTTGTGCTGAGGCTGAAGTCAGCTTCCTATTCACCAGCTTCCTGTTCAAATTTTCCTGTTCCACCTTAAATGGAGCAGCAGTTATTATTATACTGCCTCTAACTGCTGCACCATTTAAGGTGGAACAGGAAAATTTGAACAAGAAACTGGTGAATAGGAAGCTGACTTCAGCTTCGTGGCAAATGTATGGTTTAACATTTTAGGCTATTGCTAACCGGCAATTATGCAACAATGCATCTCAGACGACGCTGTGGAGACACTAAGTACTTTCCACAGGAAGTAAATAAGTGAATTAATACATTACTTTTTTTGAGTATCAACCCCTAACACTGATAGGAGCACTTTGTAGTTCTACAGATACAGACTGTAGT
>JAILXH010240608.1:8289-18694 GCA_023558415.1 Piaractus mesopotamicus | reverse complement strand
TTTTTTTTTTTTAATGTATCATTAGCTATTCAACTCAGTTTAAACCCAATACTTACATTTAAAAGTGTACTCCTCAACTGTCGTTCGCTCCTCTGCTGACGCCGTCTCAAATCTTGGGATATGCTGGCTGGCAAAGGATCCATCTGTTGGATCCTTCGTTGCAATGAAAAAGAAGATCACATTTCTCAGCCACATATGAAGGAGACTCCCAAATGGGACAGCCTAGCCGCGCCGCTATGACTCAATTGGCCTTCAAATGCAGCCTCCGAAGGATGCAGCCCCTGAATTGGGACACAGCTATACCTTAGGCTGCATCCCTTAATGTTATCAATGCTTTCAAACCGTGTGCCCTCATTGAATGCCTGTATCAGCAATGGCTGCACCTTAAAGTAAAGTAAAAATGTAATATTGTTCAGTTGACATGTCTGTAGACATCATCTCAAGTTTTTCTAAAACCAAAAGTGCTAACTTTTGAGTGACTTCACGAGGCACTGGTGAAGAAAATCAGTCGTGAGAAGAGACAGTCAAGAGTCACATAGAAGTCAGGGATAGAAGTATCAGATAGAGGCTCGTGGATGGGTTTCCTCCCTCATAAACAGCCTCCTCTGGTCCTCAGTGTGACAGCAGCAGGCCTGAGGCAACAAGCCCAGAGAGCAGCTGATGGATAGGGCCTGCCAGCCTTGAACGTCTTCCGCCAAAACGTTTCAGCAGACAGAGGTAATTGATCAGAAGAGTGTGGGTAAAAGAGATGACTTCCAGAGAGATTGCCAGCTTCAGTGTCTAATAGGCCTCATTTCTTCTCACATGTGCTGCTTCATTTTTCTTCACTACCTCTTAATCTGCCTCCACCTCACACAAAAGCAGCACGCAGAGAACCACATCAGTGTCACTAACTCATTTAAATCAATATTGCGTTGTATTATATAGACTGAAGTGCTAACCTGACTTGCAATTCTTTTCCAATAACTTCAAAGCAAGCTATAGTCGGGGAAGGGTCAAAGGAAAGATCATCTCTTGAGCATTTTCTCTACAGACGAAAATGATAATGTTGATGAGGCTTACAGTTTTAGTGTTGCAAATGAGGGGTATTATAGTTTTTAAATTTTCATTAATTCTTTTTTTTTTTTTTTAGTTTTTCATTTTGGTTTTGATTTCATTTTAGTTTCCATTTGTTTTAAGGGTGCATTAGCAGTTTTAGGTTCTTGTTTATTTTCTAAAAAAATAATAGCTTTGGTTTTCAGTTTTTACGTAGGTGTTAGTATTATGATGAACGTTGTGATAGCAGGTATTTAATAAAGGTAGAATAAAATTAACGTAACAGTAGACTGAGCTCTGAGCTCTTCTCGGCTCCAGCTTTCTTTAAAGACAGCCACACAGAAGAGATCCGCTTCTAAACTCTCTTTAACTCTGAAAAAACATAACTAAATGATAAACTCAATCTCAGACAGTTGGTTTATACTCTGGAATGCTGAGTGTAGCTGTGTCTATTAGAGTAATTGTGTCCGAGGAGGGTGGGCCTCCTATAACTAGCATGTTGGAAGTGTCTACCCCCTTGTGCGCTGTGTCCTCCCGCGTTACCCTGCTGGGTTGGGCATTCCTCTGCCTCTGTTGAAGCGCCTATTCAAATTAAAAAGCACTTGCTGATATGCACCATGTTGTCCATGTCTTATGTGCCAAAGCTACAATACTTTGAGAGGACTAGCTTGGTGAAGCATTTGGGTCACTGACTGAGATGATCTATGTTGGTTCCGCCTAGTTTTTGCTCCTCTTATGAGGTTACCTTTTCAGAGACAAGAGGTTTTCTTACAACAGTGATGATACACGTATAAACAGTGTCTTTCACAAGAACACAAAGCAGATCGAGGAAGGCAGGTCCAGAGGAGAGTAAGGAGGCTGTGGAGAGGCTGTCCAGCACTGAGCACACCCAGCATCCCAATGTCAACCAGACAGGAGAGGACACTGCCTTCATTAAGGCTGGTGGGGTTGGTGGTTGGAGGGTGGCTTATATTTACATAAGAAATGTGGAGGAGAAAGGGGGAGTGACACCCCAGCATTTGAGTCCTGATCAGTCATGCAGTTATCTCATTCAGACAGCATCAGAAGGAGCTATAATGGTGCCAGGGCCGCAATTAGAATGCATTAAGTATTTATTTGGAGAGGCCAGGGACAAGAGATGAGCATGAACCAAGCCTCAGATTTCTCCCTGTTTGGGATACATCAGGAAAGGCTAATGGTACAGGAATTATAGCTTACTCTTGTATGCCTTGACCGCCTCCATGGTTGCGCCTTTATTTTAAATTTATCAGTAGGCTCCTGTTATATACATTATACTTTGTTTATATGAACAGACCGTAGCCATGTTTTGTTGATCTCGCTCTCATACTGTGCATGGCTTAATGTTCATTATGTCATTGCTTACATGTTTATTTA
This sequence comes from Piaractus mesopotamicus, assembly GCA_023558415.1. Lineage (NCBI taxonomy): Eukaryota > Metazoa > Chordata > Actinopteri > Characiformes > Serrasalmidae > Piaractus > Piaractus mesopotamicus. The sequence goes on along the minus strand of JAILXH010240608.1, from coordinate 16,264 downwards.
ACACTTCTGTCTGTCACTATAATGAGCCAGAAAAAGTGGAGGTCACCACTGAAGAATCATTTGTGAAACAACAGTGCCCCCAAGGGAACTCACCATGAAAAAGCTCCAACAGCGTTTCTAAGTCTAATGCTCTGTTAATAACAGTGTATGCAATGTAGATGGAACTTGGCCGAGATTCATGTCAACAGTCCTGTCTGTGTATGTTTGTTTTGCTATGGATTAGTAGCACAGATTTCAGAATTGATCTGCATGACTTCCATTTCCATTTCTATCAATTTCACACGTGACAGCGTAAGATAAAAGTAACTTATCAGATACACATTTTAAAAAGTAAGGAAAACCTAAAAGGAGTCAAAGGTACAAGGCTGTGTACGTGAACACCTTATTAGGACTACACTGGTTGGTGAAAGACTACAAATTCCACAATGCACCGTTTTGGCTCAGGCAGGAACCTACAGAGTCAGTACGCATTTAAAAAGTATTTTCGTATATCGATATATAAATTGCGTTTTTCACGATATATTTTTGTAACAGTAGAATCTCTCTTTAGCGTTAAAGGCAGTAAGGCGTCCCAACCTCTGGGGTGACGGGGTCCAATTTCTACATTGTCTACTATCAATAATGTCAACGGTCTCGATGTCACTCTGTTCCCCAGGTAAGATAACGTTGGATACTTTCAGATGAACAAGACGTTTAGTCGTAATTGGCTAACTAAATTTGTTGACACAATGTGGTGGAATTTTTAATGATTTTTTTTTTTATTATTTCTGTTCATTGGTTAACTGGTTAGCTAGTTAACCTAGTCTTGCTCAGAGTCGTGCTAATCTATAACTTCAACAGACTGATTTCCGTTAAGAAGACACTGTGCGCGTCCCAAACCACACACATCTGTACTTCACCTACACTAACGAGTGCACTTGTAATGGTATACGCGCTATTTTTACACACTATTTAGTGTGCTGATATGCGGTTTGGGACTGAGCAACTGATTAGCTAGCTAGCTAGCTAGCTAACAAGCTATCGTTAATGTCGACCACTCTTTGGACTCATCCAGTCGTAATTCAGCAGTTTAGCCGCTTGTTTTCCAGCCTTTATAAAAGAAATATTCTTTATTTACTGTGTACATTAGTGCATTTTGGGCTAACAACGAAACTGGTTTCAGATAAACATACAAAGTAACTTAACTTTATGAATATAGTAATGTGGGTTATATCCGGTTATTGCTCTATCATTTCAATTCAGTTCAATTTTCAATCATTTTTCTTCATATAGCGCTTTTTACAAAACGTCTTAACAGAAATCTGTGTCTAGATAGCGGTATATTTAAGGCTGTCAAAATAAAAGCACGACGTATTCATCTTGTTTTTATTTTTATTGTTTATAACTTTATTAAACTATGTTTGAACTATGTTTATGTTTAACAAATCGTTTGCTAATGTAAAACACAAGTGAAGAGAAGTAGCTACTGCTATTTTACAGCTCTGTTGTCGATTGGTCACAAAATTATTTTGCTTTCATGAAACCTAAGGACACTTTTGAGAGCTAGGTTAACTCTTTTATTCTGTTTATCTCACACACTCTTTTAAATCTCTTTTAAACTCTCACTTACAGGCTTTATACACACTGGATTTCTTCAATTACTGTTCTGGTATTTAAGAATGTTTCTCAACTGTTTCTTTAGGACGATACAGTGTGGGCCTTCCATCCGAATGCTGTTCATCCTGTTCATCGCTGTCCATGAGGTGGTCCCCAGAGGTGAACCTTGTACCTCATATCGGTACTCTCTAGCTTCCACAATCAACTAATAGACCTGGTTAAGTTGATGTGATCAGCATCATCATAGCTCCAGTACTGTAATTACAGGTTTTTATCAGAATTCTAGAACATTTATCAGTGTCTTAAATTTGAAGGTCAGCAAGGTCTCCTTGCCACTACCATGTCCATGTTAATGCTGTTGAGCTGACACAGGTTTGTCACACATTGCAACGAGTGCGTTTACATGCACTCAATAATCCGATAACTGCAGAAATTCAGATTTTGTCATTAATTCAATCAACACGTTTACATGCACTTGAGTAGTCACATATTGGGAAACTCCGGGTTTACATGAGTCAGGCAATAATTGGATTCTTTGCAACCAGCCAATAGACTCACAGAAGAAGGCGTGACGTAAACATAATGTAAAATTTAAACTTCATACTGCGGCTTTTTTCTTTAAACATTGCGCCACTTTACCTTGAAAATATGAACATACATCTAGAATATGAAGAATGTCAAATCCTTTATTTTGTGTTTGGTTTCAGTGCCGCTCCAACAGTGATCTACTCACACCAACGCAACACACACTAACACACCACAACCACGTCAGTGTCACTGCAGTGCTGAGAATGATCCCCCACCCAAATAATATCTCCTCTGTGGTGGTCCTGTGGGGCTCCTGACCAGTGAAGAACAGGGCAAAACAGGACTGTGCAGTTACAAGGAGGTGTACTTAATGAAGTGGCTGGTGGGTGCATAGTTATGTTAATTGTTTTAAGTACATTTTCCTTTGTATTGTCATGCGTTACTTTTTGTTTCATTTGTTCGACCGTCTCTGTATGAAGATACCTGATGGGAACTTCTCCACATGGGGTGATGAAAGCAACATGAATTCAAAATTGTCATGCAGTTTGTCAAGGGTGACTAGGAAAACTGTTCTGCCCACAGAATTACTTTGAGAATTTGGAGCTGGAGGAGAATAAAAAGCAAGATGTTAGATTATGATAATGCTGATGATTATTATAATGAATAAGCAAAAATAACCAGTAGCTGGGATGGTTTGTATGGGCAAAAGAGTATATGCACCAGGTAATAGTAACTGGGTCTGTGTAAGACAACTATTCTTTCAGTATTTAAAATATTCGTGGAGGCTTTTTCCTCTCTGGTCAGCACTAAGTATCCATTCAGCAGTTGGTGAAGCTGGTTGGTTGGTGCTGTGTTAATGTGGGGCACAGCTGTAGGTTCCTGTTTCAGGGCACTGAAGCTCTCCAGTCTTATAGATATTTGACGAGAAATCTGGAAATGCCACAGAAAAATCATGGGACAGCTTATTAAAAGGTTATTCAGTCTAGACTCATGCTCAGTGCTATTTAATTCATTTTAATTCATTCGTACATATTACTTGTACTCAATTTGAATAATATTAAGCAGTGTTATGTTGGCTGTTTAGACCTATCAATGTAACTGTGAACATTATATAGAGGTCTTGGTGACGTGCCTGTGCTGTGCTTTTCATTTTTCTTTCCTGCTTCACTGGATAAATGGTATGTAAAATCTTGGAAGACTTAAAGACGTTTTTAATTTAAATTTTTTAATCTACAAAGTATTTTTTTTTAAATTATCTATGCCAGAACATCAACAAACAGCGATGACACACGTTCCTAAAAATAACGGACCTGTCATGGTTTGCTTGGAGACTCTAAGACGTGCTGCATTTAACGCAGAGAACAGAAGAATTTAATCAAATTTCTCTTTCGGTAAGAAAATATATAACGTGAAAAACGCAAACCATATACAAAAAGGGTACATTTAACTAAAATACTTCAGAAATGCGTACCGGCTCTACGTTCTTGCCTGAGCCAGACACAGTGCACTATGGAATTTGTAGTCCTTCACCAACCAGTGAACTAGTTCTAATGCGGTATTCACATACACAGCCTTGTACCTTCATATACAGATCAAAGTCTGATACGTTGACATGCATTGTATTCCTACATTGACCTGCAACGTCACAGGTGCTGCAATTAAGTTGTATATGAAAATATTTTTTGTGAGACTGGGCTGGAATGATCCACCACCCAACTAATACCTGCTGTGTGGTGGTCTTCTGGGGGGTCCTGACCATTGAAGAACAGGGTAAAAGGGGGCTAACAAAGTATGCAAAGGAACAGATGGACTACAGCCTGTAACTGTAGAACTACAAAGTGCTCCTATATGGTTAGTGGACCTAATAAAATGGACAATGAGTGTAGAAACAAGGAGGTGGTTTAATGTTATGGCTGAGAAGTATGATTATGCAGTTGTTGTGGAAAGAACAGTATTTTTGGTTTTGAGAGGAATATTTATTTATTATTTATTTATTTGTTTATTTAGATGTTTAAAATGAATCTATGCCTCTGGAGGTGGGTTTAGTGGTTGCACTTGTATGATAGCCACCCTGTAAATCCTTCTAATTCGTAGTGTGTGGGTTCAGCAAGCCAGAAAAACATACACATCCATGAAGCACAGCATTATTATAAAAACACATTGTATAAGGTCATGTAGATCATCGGATGCTATGAGTGTCTGATAACATTTTCTGTTGTATTGTTCTGATTTGTCTTCACTGTGCGCAATTAAGCATGGTGCTAAAACTCAGCATGTCCATGTTTCCATTTATTCACATTCATTTGTCCAGATGTTTTAGCAGACAGGCACCACAAGAAGAGTAAGTCAGTGGCTCTTAAGTACCAGGAAAGCAAATCTGAAATCAATCTGATAGTAAATGGCTTTTCATCGATTTCTATTTTTGAAAGCTTCAGCACCTGCTGAGCTCCTGCAGACATTTCTTTGATCCTCATGTAATCAGGCACTGTTAGATGCCATGAGGAAAAGCAAAACCTATTAAGACTCTTATGAATGCACAGTGACTGTAAATGAACACTCCTGTATGGACATGCTTTGTAATAAACAGTTTTAAAGCCAGCAGCCCAAATACTTGGTTTCCTAATAGAGCAGTGTTACAGTTAATAGGTTGTGGTTCCCAAGATCTTCTGACCTACTATTTACTACTATTAAAAAACAACACTGAATTCTATTCAGTTCAATTCAGTATAGGTTCAGAATGATCATATTAAAATGAAAATTCAAAATTTCTGCATAATTAAATTGTTTAGATGCAAACAAAGTCATTCATGTTGGATGCAGCTTTACGATTTATCGTAAGCTAAAGTCTAAACCTGTCCAAAAGGAGAAGAGGACAGGGATATTTGTGGAGAACATCATCCACTAAGAAATCTAGCTTTGTAAAATGCTCTCCCCGTAAAGACAGGTATTCACTTATTTTGTCGATATGCGAAAGAATTTTGCCAAAATCTTAGTGCTTGTTCATAATGTTGATGAAAAGTATTATCCATTGTGGAACCATATTATTTGGTCTTTTGTAAAATCACAGAGGTAATTGCGCACACATAGTCGTGTACTTTTAAAGACCAGTTTTTGTTGCCTTTGAAAAGGAGATGGAACATTATGTTGAATGAATTCAGCCCTTTATAAAACAAAAAGCTATGAAACTGTCAAAGCATGTATGTACTTCAATACTTTTGTGTAGTTATGTATACCCCCCAGCAAATTTATGTACACTATATGAACAAAAGGATTGGGACACACCTCTTAATCATTGAGTTCAGGTGTTTCATTCAGTCTCATTGCCACAGGTGTATAAAATCAAGCGACTAGCCGTGCAGTCTGCCTTTACAAACATTTGCGAAAGAATGGGTCATTCTAAAGAGCTCAGTGAATTCGAGCGTGGTGCTGTAATCGGATGCCACCATTGCAGCAAGTCAGTTTGCTTAATTTCTTCCCTCCCAGAAATCAACTGTGAGTGGTATTAGAAAATAGAAGTGTTCAGAAACCACAGCAACTCAGCGATGAAGTATCAGACCACATAAAGTTACAGAGCGGGGTCGCCTAGTGCTGAGGCACATAGTGCATAAAAGTTCCAAACCTCCTCTGGCTTTAACATCAGCACAAAAACTGTGCACTAGGAGCTTCATGACATGTATTTCCATGGCCGAGCAGCTGCATGCAGGCCTTACATCACTGAACACAATGGCAAGCATCGGATGGAGTGGTGTAAAGCACAACTGCTGCTGGACTCTGTAGCAGTAGAAACGTATTCTGTGGAGTCATTAATCACGCTTCTCTCTCTGGCAGTCTGATGGATGAGTCTGGGTTTGGCGAATACCAGGAGAACGTTACCTGCCTGACTGCACTGTGCCACCTGTCAAGTTTGGTGGAGGAGGGATAATGATATGGGGTTGTTTTTCAGAGGTTGGCCTAGACCCCTTAGTTTCAGTGAAGGGAAATCTACCAAGACATCTTGGACAATTGTAGCTTCTGACTTTGTGGGAACAGTTTGGGGAAGACCCTTGTCTGTTCCAGCATGACTGAGCCCCAGTGCACAAAGCAAAGTCCATAAAGGCATGGCTGTGTGAGTTTGGTGTGAAAAAACTTGTCTGCACAGAGCCCTGACCTCAACTCCATCGAACACCTTTGGGATGAACTAGAACGGAGATTGCGAGCCAGGCTCTCTCGTCCAACATCAGCGTACAGAAAGTCCCATAGCCACTCTCCAAAATCATGTAGAAAGCTTCCCAGCAGAGTGAAAGCTGTTATAGCTGCAAAGGGGGGACCAACTCCATATTAACGCCTGTGGATTTATAATGGACAGGTGTAATGTGTGGGTGTCCCAATACTTTTGTTCGTATAGTGTATGTGTACACTGTTCTGTGTACATTTTTATATGCATCGGATGTTGTGTACTGTGTCGTAATCATCCTTTAAACCGCTAAACCGCTGTCAAGTAGCAGAGTTGTACCAGTAGGGGGCGGAATGTGACCGTTGATAACAAAAAAGCAGCCGAAGAAGAAGAAGCTCCAACGAGCCCCGCTCTGTGCCGCGGGAATCACCATAACAAACACAAACAATAACGTTACAGCGCATTTCAGAGCACAGGGGCCTCGTTCGCTGTACAGAAACCTTTATTCATACGTTTAACTTATGAGTTAAGGGTATAAAAACACAACACCGGCTTAGCTACTGAGTTTTATGTTGGTCTGTGTAGTAATATGAGTAACTAGCTAAACTTTATCCGCAGTTGGAGTGGATAGTGAACCAAGTTCAGCCCCAGCGAGCCCGCAGCAGCTGTGAAATGAGTTCAGTAGACCTCTATTCTGTATAATTACAACCAAGTAAGTATGTTTTAGATTAAATAGCTAGTTGCCGAATTAGTTAGCTACTGTATGAAGTGTGCCTGTATTTTTAGCATATAACGTTAAGCTAGTGTCACTGCTTGGAGTTTGTTTGTTTGTTTGTTTGTTTACATGACTTGACAGTCATTTGAGCTGGCTGTCTAACTCGACTGATAAAAAAGAAAGAAGTTAAAGAACTAAACCAGGGCCAATATCGTAGTCCGTGAAGCTGGTTGAAAACTACGCTGTAAGCTAAGCTTAAATGACACTGTAAGCTCATTAAAGATTTGTGCTAATGTGCTCTCTGCTACTTTCAGCATGTGTACGAAGTAACAACGTTAGCCAACGCGTGCTGGGAAAATGGCCTGCCGAATGACAAAAGAGGAGCTGGACCAACAGTTTGAACAGTTTTTGAGAGAGGTGAGCGCATTTGTCAAAGTTTCAAAAGTATAAAAGCGTTTGCTCGGTTGTAGCCCCAGGTGACATTTGCATTTTGTGTTTTGGCAGAGTAAAAAGATGTTTCGGGTCAAGAGAAACTAAGGCTGCGTCTAAAGCCCGCATGCTGCCGTACTAAATAGTATGTTGAATATAGTACACCACCAATAGAAGTCCATTCTTTAGTGTAGTATGTGTAGGTTAACGTTAGTAGAGTAGTATCTGGTTTTGGACGCAGGCTCAGTCTAATCCAAAGGGGTCGAGTACAATACAAGTAGTCAGTACAAGGGGTCCTATCAGGATAGGTGAGCAACATGTATGAGGGACAAAACTCTTCTGGAAAATATTTGGGTGATTCCATGATTGTGGTGCCATTTGTGACCCACTGATATTTACAAATGTGTATGAAATGGAAAGGTAATAGACATATTGAAAATAGGCTAAATGTCCTTCACAACAGCCTGTGTTTTAGATTTAAGTAATCGAACAGGAGACGGAGTGTGTTATCGCGAAATAACATCACGGCTGTGATGTTATTCGTGATAACACGC
>JAILXH010240536.1:1311-18104 GCA_023558415.1 Piaractus mesopotamicus | reverse complement strand
GGTCTGCTGAAGCATTAAGAGTTCCTTTCACTGGAACTAAGGGGCTGAGCCCAACTCCTGAAAAACAACCCCACACTATAATCCACCAAACTTTACACTTGGCACAATGCAGTCAGACGTTGTCCTGGCAACTGCCAAACCCAGACTCATCCATCAGATTGCCAGACGGAGAAGCATCATTCGTCACTCCAGAGAATGTCTCCACTGCTCTAGAGTCCAGTGTTGGTGTGCTTTACACCACTGCATTCGATGCTTTGCATTGCGCTTGGCTGAGTTGGCTGTCCTTCCCAATCGCTTCCACTTTTTTATAATACCACTTACAGTTGACTATGGAATATTTAGTAGCGAGGAAATTTCATGACTGCACTTGTTGCACAGGTTGCATCCTATCATGGTACCATACTGGAGTCACTGAGCTCCTGAGAGCAACCCATTCTTTCACAAATGTTTGTAGAAGCAGTCTGCATGCCTAGGTGCTTGGTTTTATACACCTGTGGACATGGAAGTGATTGGAACACCTGAATTCAATGATTTGGATGGGTGAGTGAATACTTTTGGCAATATAGTGTAGCTTTAAGAAAGGGCTAGCAACACAGGACCTGTGCGGACGTACAGTTCCAGTTACATAAAATAATTCCTTTGCAGATTACAAACTATGTACATAAAGACATACATAACATAAAATTGCTTTTTTTAGTCCAAAAAAATCTTAATATACTTATATGTGTGTGGCCTCTACTACCAAGTAAAATACAGACTACGCCACTCCCTAATTATGAAGGACGGGAGAACCCTATTTAACAGTACTTTTCCCCAGCACAGGTTCCCCTAAACACACATGGATCACACAACTGATGGCTTAATACCATAAGTTTTATTAAGTATTAAAAAAAGGTCACACACACATATATACACACACACACATACACATGCAGTCTGACCTTTGAGTATGAGTGTATTGAAGTGAAACTGAATGTTGAATTTGCCCATGTCCTCAAGGTGTCACTTTGGGTTCGAAAAAGAGTTTGACTACTTATGGTAAATATGAGCCAAATGACAGGCTTCAGAACACGACCCACCCTAGATCTAACTACAGGAGGTTCATGTGCAATTGCCTCTGTGCCGCCTTGCTGGTTAGGGGCCATCTCTGCAGCTTCTGGCTCTGGTACCTCAACAGGATCACCAACGGATGTACTATCAACATCATGTTCATCCACATTGTCAATACCATCACTGCTGATGTGGGTACCCTCAGCGGGCATTCCATCTGCACCCAAGCCACCTGTATCCTCAGACTGGCCTTCATGACCAGAAAAGGAAGCTCCATCGTCATCAGGCAACTGGGTGACAACATCATGAGTACATGACTCTTCATCATCATCTGACATGTCACTGAATAAATCTTCAGCTTCATTGTCTTCACATGAGAATGGCAGGAAGTTCACCTCAAGCAAGAGATTTCGGTGGACTACTCTTGTTTTGCCAGTCAAGGGGTTTTCAATTTTGTAGACATGGGTTTGCGGGTTATGGTCAACAATAGAGTATACACAGCTCTCCCACCTATCCGCCAACTTATGGCAGCCACGCTCAACCTTGTTCACCACAAGAAAATGATCAATTTCAGATCCCTTCGCTCTTCTGTTATAAACATCTGTTTGATGCTTTTGTTCTTTTCATGTGTGGGCCTCAGCCAGGGATATAGCTGTATGCAAATAGTCTCGCAGAGATTCCATGTACTTTGAGTAGGTGACATCATTGTGATCCCTCAACACACTCTTAAAGACAACATCAATTGGGATGCGTGGGACTCGGCCAAACATAAGGTAAAATTGTTTTGTGTGCTGTACAATTGTACATAAATGTTAGTGTGTGAAACATCTGTGGCCACTGGTGTTTGGGACGTGCAGTAAGTGCCCTAATCATATCATCCAAGGTACAGTTGAATCATTCAGTCGTTCCATTACCTATTGGGTGGTAAGCTGTGGTGTGTGATTTTCTCACCCCTGAGAGCTGCAAAAGATGACTGACCAGCCCGCTGTCAAAGTTAGCACCCTGATCAGTGTACACATTCTGGAAAGCCTTAGAAACCACAACTTCTTAGTCACAGTTTTGGCTGTCTGATCTGGACAATGAAAAGCATGTGCAAGTTTTGTGAAGTGATCGGTGATCACTAAAACATCAACAGATTTGCCAGTGCTGTCTGCAGCAGACCAAAAATCTATGCAAGCAAGCTCTAAAGGCACTGTTGTTTTGATGCTTTCGAGCTGTGCACGTCCTTCCGGTTTAAGTGTCTTTCCAATAACACAATTGGTGCATGTCTTCACATCACGGTCAAGGCCAGTCCAATAGAACCTTTGACGCGTGAGATACAATGTTCTGAATTGGCCTTGATGACCTGCCTCATCGTGACATCCTTTCATGACTTCATCTTTCAGAGACAGTGGCACAACAAACTGGAATCTCCTGTTTTGTTAATGTTAATCAACTTCTCCCATTGTTTAAGGAGTTTCAGGCCATTTTGTGACACATTGGCCTTCTCTCTCCTTGATGGCCTGCATTTTTGTTCAACAAAGTTAATCACACAGTTTAGGTCCACATCTTCTTAATTGCTTCGCTCGCAATTCCTCAAGTGGGTATGAAAACAACTCGTCTTGACCAATGTCAGACAATTGCGGCACATGATTAGTCAGACGAATTGCTCAGGTGCGAGGACAAGCAAGCCAGTCAATATGGTTATCAAAAACAGCAGAAATTTCAGCACTTGAAAGACTTGCTGCCTTTTGCTGACCCACAACAGCTTGCTGCTGCAGTTTCTGTTGTTTTGAGAAAAACTGCATGTTATGGCTTGCAGCAGATGACCTGAAAAAGTCAGACAGAACCATTGGACATCCTCACTGACTCATTCAGTAGGTCTTTGTATGGCTTGCGAATGAGTCGACTGATCCTTTCCTTGGCAATTGACACTCAACTCAAGGCATCAGCCACTATGTTTTTAGGACCAGGCACATACTTGATGTCGAATTCAACTGCAGCAAGTTTAGCAACCCATCTCTGTTCGCACGCATCCAACCGTGGCATCAGGGGGTTGTTGTCCGTCCAAACTGTAAAAGGTATGTCCTTTAAGCCAGTGGATAAACTTGTTGCAAATGGCCCACTTTAAGGCCAGGAACTCGAGGCGACGTGCAGGGTATCTGCTCTGAGCTTTGTTGAGTGACTTATTGGCAAAAGCAATAGGCCGAGCCCTCTCTTCTCCAGGAACAACCTGAGAGAGGATGGCGCCAAGCCCATCAGAGGAAGCATCGGTAGACAAAATAAAGGGCTGACTAAAATCCAGGTGTGCCAATATAACATGAGCAAGCAAAGCATCCTTCAGATGTTCTAGAGCTCTTTCACAAACAGGAGTCCAATCTGCAGCAGCGAGTTTCCTTTGGGGGGGTGGTATTACTTAGGAGCAAACTTGCTCTGAGTTCTGGCCTTCAAAGGACAGTGAAACAATATTAGTCGAGTGTGTTACTTTGGGCAGTGTCCTACCATAACCTGGAACTCTAAATGCTATGCTTGAATAAAATCAGGGACATCAGTATTGACTTTAACACTGTATAACTGAGAACTTACAGGGGTGCTATGCTGTGTGGTAAAAGACCCGTCCTCCAGGATGATCCTCATTTCAGGAACACTGACTGGGCTTTCCCAGCCTGCCAGAGGGGACTGATTTAGATGCCAAAGGCAGTAAAACAATAGCCACAAAGTCTGAGCAAATACAATTAGTGAGTGAAATTAATAACACCGGTCTTAATTTGTACACTACCTGACTGAGTGCTAACAGGGGTACCGTGTTCCACGGTGAAGAACACCTCCTCATCCTCTATGAAACATGGGGAAATGGCAGAATGCCTGGGTCGGGGAATTAGAGGACCTCCAGGTGGCCCTCCGTCATAGACATGCCCCCTCTGGCCTGCAAAAGCAAGTAAAACCATTAATACAAACTCCGAGCACTATGATTAGAGACTGCAATTAGCAAGACCAGTGTTAATTTGTACTCAACATGACTAACTACTTACAGGGGTGCTGGTCAGGACAGGTTGGCTCTCCAGGGTCCCCTTTGAGGGGAGGCATGTCAGCGTCCAGGGGCGGCAATGAAGCAGTACCCTTGGCAAAGTATACAAACATGACTCTGTCGATTGCTTTTGCCCAGGGTCTGGACATTTATAAGTATCTCTAATATTGTCTATATTATTGCCCTAATAACTGTCCATAATCTAATGTCTTCAAAAAAAAATTTAAGAATCAAAGAATATCAACAAAAAATGAAAAAGGATAAAAAGGAATGAAAGAAGATTTCAGCCGCTGAGTTCTTGTGTAAGGAAGGAAAAGGCCTTCACTTTACTGAGCATCAAATAGCAAGATAGTTCCCGGTCAACCACAATGCAAATCTCGAAACATCCCTTTTTATTACCCTCTGGGGTGATGAAGTAATCACCCCACCTCTTTTTATACCATTTTAGTCCTCATCATATCCAAACTTTACAGCTTTTTTGGTAACCCTTAAAATCAAATGCGTATGATGTCCTTATTAAAAAAAAAACACTCTATTCCGAAATACCAGGCTATTCAATTCTTACAGGGCCATCTTACACAACTTCTCCATATAAGTTCAGAAGTTCACCTCAGCCATAACTCATACCGCCAACTCGTACAACTCTTGTCTGTGAGTTCAGAAGTTCATCCCCGTCAGAGGTCCGTCAGAGGTTTATTGACTGTTAACCAGGGAATGTTTTATTATATATTTTCCATCAACTCCTAAAGTCAGGGCACTACTAGTAAGGACTGTTAATGCTTACAGTACATGACTGAGTACTAATGAGTGGTGGCGGTGGTGGCTGGGCCGTCTGCCTCCAGCTCCTCCTCGTCCGCCTCCATGGTCTCAGGCGTGGCAGGCTCTGAGGAGCTGGAGTAGTCCATGAGCGGAATGAACTGGCCGGCTGCTGCTTCATCACCCTCCCTCTGCCCTCCCTTGGAAGAGGAGCTGGAACTCAACATCCTTAGCCTCCTGCAAGGTCTTTCGACAGGGGACAGCTGTGGGCTGCTGTCTTGGGAGGGTTGAGCGGGCAATGAGAGGCTTTCATCTATGGCCACTCTTTGCAGGTAAAACAAAACATAAGCCACCTGTTCAGAGTGACATATCACTCGCTGTACCCTCTGATGCATAGATGGGGTCAAATCCTTGGTCTGAAATTACATACATCAAAAACACAAGAAATTCAAGGTAAGTATTCCACCAACATACATCCTGTAAGAAAATACTGTTGTTAACATATATGCATAATGAATAAAGAGGAAGGAAGCTCTAATATGGTCAGAAAGACTTCACCCACCTGGCCTCTTCTAGAAACGTTCGTGTCTGCACCCTCAAGGCCACTAAACAATGAATCACAGTAGCCCCTTCTCAGTTCAGCAAGGCCTCAGGACAGATAACAGAAGCCTGGGAAACTGTAAGGAGGTGACCCCTTATCTAACTCTTGCACTTAAAGAACGGTGAGAGTCCACCTAATGTTTAGAGTAACATAAACTCCTTCTACAGCTAAGAACACTATAAAATGCATTCCTATATACCTCTTGTAAGCATACATAAATCATGGTTATATAAGTAAAGCAACAGGCTATACTAAAATCTGCTTAAATGGGTTACACACACCACACACACACACATCTCTCAAAGGTGAAATCTTGGTATCAAAATCAAAACCACTGGTCACAGTGTGAGAAGGAACACCAGGAGAGCGGATGCTCCAGCGGCATAAGAGGAGTCATCCCGAAGTCGAGTGAAGACACCATGGGAGGCTGGGGGTTGGTGGCCCTCAGGGCGGCCAGGCTGTGGAGAATGTACTCCTGCTTGGCCAGCATGGTATAATCTGTAATCTCTGTATATCGTGCATCGGCTTATTTCCATGCACTGTAAACACAAACATTACAACTATTTAGCTTACTGTTAGGTGGGAATGAAATCTTTGTTTTGCTTGACGAGTCTTGATTTTTTCGCGACAGAGCACACGGTAATTGAACAAGCCCATGACCCTGCACATAACACAAAAAAGGACATTTTTTGAATTTACATGTTGTGTTTGGGAGCTTCTACATCTTAGTTTTTGATGTATTAGTAGTTTATACTTACCGCCTGCTGGCCAAGCGTAAGAGCAGGTCCAGCACCTCAACCTTGTGAAACACCTTGAGGTGCTGGGAGAGGTTGGCGTACATCACTCCAAAAAAGAGAGGGGTTAAGGATAGGTTTAAGGGAAGGAGTTAGATGTTAGGGGTGGGTTTTGAGTTAGGTTTAAGGGTTAAGTGTTAGAGTGGGGATGGTTTTGGGTTAGGATTAGTGTGAGGGTTAAGCTTACGTTTCCCCCTGGATCAATTTATATATATATATATATATATACATACATATTTTATTGTTGTATTTTAATGTAATTTTTCATTTAATCCATTAGGGACAGTACTGCTGAGTTTCCGAATACAATGTCTTTCTTTATGTTTTCTTTGTCTTGTTGTCCAATTAGGATTATGAGCCAATGCCCTTATCATTATTGCATCAATACCATGTCTAACGAAATGTGAGACAAGATGTATCTTTTCTCTGTCTTACGTTGTATTTATATGAGTTTAATGTAGTTTTAATAGATCTACTGGTTTGCCCCACATATTGTTTTCCACATTGTTTGCACCAGATTAGGTATAAACAATTATGTGATGTTAAGGGGATTTTCATTGAGAGGGTGTATGCTGTTTGGTTTGTATGATTCCTCAGTGGTTTTGCCTTGGTGACAGAATTGGGTGATGTTAATTTGCTATGGACAAGGAGTTCCTTGAAATTTCTATTTTTACTGTATGCTGTGATAAATTTTGATCTTCTCTCCAAAAGAAGTGTTGTGAAATAGCTGCCTGAAATTATGTTTTTGGTTAAAAGGAAGGATTGTTTGGTAAATCTGGTAATTAACAGGATTACATTATTATTTTATGGGTCACATGTGAATTGGGGTCTTTATTCTTCCTCCATCTATACCAATCACAATACATTGACCGTAAAAATGACCTGGAATAACCCTGTGTCCTTAAGCCCTAAAACGAGTCTGCATAGCTTTCCAAAAGTGTTCTTCAACCATACATATCCTATTCTTCTTCCTCGTGTCCAGCCGTCATCTATATCATGTCCTTCCAGTAGTTAACACAGGCAAGTGCAGCTGCATTTGGTTCGGCCAGGTCTTCTGCGGTGCACTGTGGGGCAGAACTGCATCTCATGAGGTGTTCCATGGTTTGGAGTTCACCGCATGCACATGAGTCAGATGTTGTTATATTCCATTTCTTCAGGGATGCCTTGCAGCGTCCCTCACCAACTCGCAGGCGGTTCAGGGTTTTCCAGACAGTCCAGGGTTGGTCATGGCCGGAGGCAAGGTGTTCATTTGGAGTGATCCCTTTCTCCATCCACTGGGGTGTCTGACTGCCTAGGCTGTTCCAATGTTTGAGCCATTCACTGGCCCTGGTGCTGGCTGGGCTGGACTCCAGTACATCTGTGGTGTCCAAGAAACTGCTCCTGGAGCTAAGTCGTTTATGGGCAACACGGTTCACATGGAGTAGGTGCCGGATGTCATTGGCTTGCTTTGTCCGCTCAGCTTGGGTGGTAATTGCTCTCCGGATGTAAGGGTGAGTGATGCCTGAGAGAGCATAGAGACAGGGTACTGGAGTTGTTTTAAGTCACCCAGTCACTATCCTGCAGGTCTCATTGAGGATAGGGTCGATTCTGCGGCGAAAAAACACAGGGCTAATGCTGTTGTTCGCAGCGTGCTTGGGTGGGCCCCCCACTTAGAGCTTGTTAATCGTTGTAGCAGGTTGCTTCTGGTGGACACCTTGGTTCTTGTTTTCCTAATGTGTTCTCTATAACTCAAGGTACGGTCTAAGGTTATTCCCAGGTATACTGGGTACTGGTTGTTTTCTAACCTCGTGCCGTCCCAGGTTATGTTAAGCTCCTGTTTTGCTTCCCCGTTTTTGAGGTGGAAGCTGCTGATTTGGGTCTTCCGAGGATTTGGGCACAGGTGGTTTTGTAGATAGTACGTTGACATATCTGAGAGGCCTTTTTCCACGGTTGACTCAGCTTCTGGGAAGCCATGCTGCTGCGTTGCCAGGGCTAGGTCATCTGTATAGATTAACCTGCTGCATCCTTCTGGCTGGTCGTTGGTATACACATTGAACAGCAGAGGTGCCAAGCCCTGTGGCAGCCCATTGGTCTGGTGGAACCATCTGCTTTTCTTGTTGTTGAGTATGACGTAGAACATCCGGTTGCTCAGGAGGCATCTGATTACACTGCATAGTTTAACATCGCCTGTCATGTCGTATAGTTTTTTGATCAGCAGCCTGTGTTGAACAGTGTCATAGGCTACTGTCAAGTCGACAAAAGCGACAGCGGTTATCGTCTTCTTTTGATATCTGTCTTCGATGTATTGGGTTAGGTTCAGCAATTGTCCTGTGCATGACTTTCCGGGTCTAAAGCCAGCCTGGTCGTTGGTTAACTGGACATCTATCTGTGAGGATAGACGTGTGAGGAGCAGTCTCTCAAACAGCTTGTAGGTGATGCATAGTAGGGAGATAGGCCGGTAGCTTTTTGGGAGGTTGGAGTCTTTCCCTGGTTTTAGCAGGGCGATGGTGATAGCTTTCCTCCAGTGGGCTGGAATATATTGAGTCTGAAGGCATATGTTAAACATATTCAAAAGCCATAGTTTGGCGATTGGGCCTAGGTGAGTTATCATCTCAGTCATTATGTCATCAGGACCCGCCGCTTTGCCTAGCTTCATGGTGCCAAGATCTGCTTCAAACTCTTCCATAGTGAAAGGCTTGGTTAGTATAGACATGTTCTGTTGGTTTCCTGGGATGATGGTATAGTGATTGTATCCTTTAGCCCTGCGCCTGCCTATTCGTTTCCCATTGGCTGCCAGTTGGCTCCCGACCTGGTTCGGTGTGATGTCCGGTATGGTTGGTGGTGTGATCTTATCTCCACTTAGTTTGTGGATGGTGGCCCAGGCTTTTTTGCTGTTATGAGACATATTGATGTTTTCTATGAGGCTTTGCCAGGTTCTCTGCCTCTCCTTTCCCAGAAGTTCTATGAGTGCCTCTCCTAATTCGTGAGTGGTATCTGAGAACGGGTCCTTTTCAAACTCTGTTTCATATTGCTCCAGCAGCTGTGACGATTCCTCTGTGATGCCAGCTATGTGTTTTTTTCGGCATCCGCGAGGGATGTGAGCACATGCTGTCTTCTTCACAGCCTGGACAAACTTGGGATAGTTGTCGGGTGAGGGTTCAACATCCAGAAGAGCATTTTCCATTCTTTCTCTATAATAGTCCCATTTGGCCTTCTTGAGGTTGAAACAGCGTCTAAAGGGGACTTCGGACTTTGTTATGGCAGACTTTATAGTGATTGAGATTGGGCGGTGTTGTGACTTTGGGAGCGGTTGTAGCACTGCTTTCTCGCTCAGATGTGCTAGTCTCTGGCTGGTGAAACACAGGTCTGGGTTGTAACCTCTTTTCCAGCAGCCGCTGTTAAAGGACTTTGTGAGTTTAGCGTCATGTATTAACTCCAGCTGTATGTTCACCATCGCTGTCAATAGAGTCATAGCCCCACATTGTGTGGTGAGAATTAAAGTCTCCAATCATAACAGCATACTTCTTTCCGCATTTGGATGGTAGGTCGGGCCATACAAAGGGGCTGGCAGGTGGTTTGTACAGAGAGGTGATGGAAATCTCTGACATGCAGACGGTGATAGTCTCCACATTTGTGTCTGAGCTGCTGGTATGAATGTCACTGACATCCAGCTGGGGCTTCGCGAATACGGCTGATCCATACTTAGGATGACGGATTTCAGCTACCAGTTTCATGCCTGGCAATTTTGGCCGTTTGCTCGTTGGGCCCAAATGGGTCTCCTGCATACAAACAATGTCTGATCCGTCACAGTGGCTATCTAGCACATCGGCCTTTGTAATAGTGTATCCTTCAATGTTAATTGAGGTCACTACTAGCGCTGACATCGTGGCTTGCTGTGTTATCAAGAAAAGACTTGATTCTCGTTAAATTCAAAACAATTTGTGGGTAAACTTATTTTAGTAACTCTAATAAATTGTCATCTAGTCTGTGAGCATCTGGGTTTTGGTGGAATATTTGTTTAATGGCCTCTAGGCCCCAGTGGGTTTCTATATTCGTATATAAATCTTTCACATCAATGGAAAATAAAAAGGTGTTTGTGTCTAGAGTAGCTTTTTTGATTTTTTCAACACAGTCATATGTGTCCTTAATGTAACTATTATGTTTGGTAGATAAGGGGTTCAGGTAATAGTCCAAATATTCAGCTATCCTGTAGTTTTCACTGCCACAGTCCAATATAATTGGTCTCCCTTGTGACATGTTCTGTTGGCCATGTTTCCTTTGCTTTATGTATTTTGGGGAGAAGATAAAATTGACAGGGCCTTGGGGGATTGTTGCCCCTCAGGTAAGTAACTTGTTCTTTATTTATGAAGCCCCCTGCTAGTAGTGAATCCAAATGTGTTTTAATTTGTTCTCATGTTTGCGTTCATCTAATTTCTGGTAATATTCAGAGTTGTTTAATTGACTGTCTGCTTCTTGTATATATTGGGTCCTGTCCATAATTACTATAATATTACCCTTATCTGTTGGTTTTATCACTCTACTTTTTATCCTTGATGAGGGATGTTAAGACCTTTTCATCTTCTGTGGTCAGATTGGGTTTGAGGAGAGATGGTTGTAAGGGCCAGTTCTTGAGTGTATCATTATCTAGTTGTATAAAATCTTTTAAAGATTTAGGCAATTTTGCGCGTGGAGGTTCCCAATTAGATTTAGGTATGAATAGTTTGTGGTTATTTTTGTTGAATTTGTTTCCTCAAAAAACTGGCTAGTTTCAGCCTATTATGGTATTTTGTAAGTTGTGCCAATAATTCAAATTTTGAGTGGAGTTGTATTGAATGGGTAGGGATAAAGGGTAGTCCCCTGCAAAAGACATGTTGGTTTTCTTGATAAGTTAAATGTATGCGAGAAATTAAGGACTGTTTGTTTTTTTTAGTGCCTGGTGTGCTAGGGCTTTGTTTCAAATCAAGTTTAAATGATGAAGCCATTGGTCACATATATTCCGGGCAGTTTCAGAGGTCCAGTGAATTTTGTCTTGCGTTGTGGAAAATAAACTTTTGTTTATGGCTGGGATACTCTTCCTTTCGTTTCCCAGATGAAGTCGTTAAGCATTTGAAGATTATTTTTTTGCTCTGACGATAATTTTTCACTGAAGTTGTTGATAAATCCTGTTAAGAAAAAAAACGAGAATCAGTAGTTTTAATGTTACCTTGGAAACTGGTCATCTTTTTGGGTGTTACAGTATGAGGACAACTGGTCCTTAGTTGGGTGTGGGTTCATCAGACAAGTGGAACTTCCTTTCATGTGTGCTTGTTGGAGTTCTTTTGGGAGGACTGAAATTCAGTTTCCTTTTTTGAGCTTGGGTATGGGTGGAGGTAAGAGTTTTTTGTGATGTTTGGAATAAGAAAATGTAGAAGATGATGGAGTATGATCAATACTGTTACTTGTGTTGATTCATCTGTGGAGTGTACCCTGGACTTTGAGGGGCTGGGGATGTTGTATAGGGGTTGGATATCTGGTCCAGATACTGTATGCAATCTGTGCTAGTGTCTCAAGTCAGATTTGGGCTTGGTGTTTGGATTGTTGCACTGGACTTTTTTAGTGTGGTCAGTGCTGTGGTAAGGGACAGGGTTGAATTCGGGGCATGGGCTAGTTTCCACAGTATTGATTCTGGAGTTGGGGTTTGGATTCTATTCCAAGATCTTGTTCAAAATTGGACTTAGTTAGAGTGGGGAGTTTGGGATGTTGTAGATGCTGTTAGTCGGGTAACTTCTACTGTCACCCATTGAATCTTCATATCCTGTATCTTTTTCAGGTTTGTACAAGACCATCTAATAGCAACCATGCAAGTGTCTCTCCATCTATTTGTGTTTTGGGAAGTAATACTTTGGCTCAGATTTTGTATTAATTCCAGATAATGTTCTTCTAGATTTGTAAGGAATTGTGTGGTGGCTAAGTGAATACTGATTAGTAGTATTAATCTTTCTAAATAACAGAGCTTTAGCAGCTTTTTTACTACCAGATCTAATTTGCAGAAGCCTTGAGTATTTCAAGTATACAGTGTTAACTCTTTGGTCAAACAGAGAGATGCTTCACTCTTGAATCCAGCAGGTCAAAGTTACTGAGATCCAACTCTTCAAGCAAGGAGTTTTTACACAGTACACTTGAAATTAACTTGAAACATATAGTTTTTGTTACAGCATTGATTAGTGAAAATGTTTTATGAATGAAATTGTAGTGGTAACCAATAAAAAAGAGGTAATGAAAAAGCAAACAATAAGGCTGCTGTATGATTCAAGACCTTGTTAAAAAGACTGTTGCACATTCTAGGGTGGCTAAGTGAATATGCATCAGTAGTATTAAACTCTCGAAATATCAGAGCTTCACCAGATTTCTAATTTCAGGTCTAAATTGCAGAAGACCCACCTCAATATCTCCAGTTAACAGTGTCAAGTCTTCAGTCAAGTAGAGAGATGCTCCACTCCTGAATCCAGCAGGTCATTGTTACTGAGGTCCAGCTCTTTAAGGAAGGAGTTACTAATTTTCTTTACACATATTTTGTGACAATCTTGATAACTGAAAGCATATTATGAATGAAATTGGATTCTATTGTGAATGTAAAGACAGAAATCTCAAGTAAGAAAAAATAATGCAGCAATGCTATGTCATACAACACCTTGCTAAAATGACTGCTGCACATCCTGGAGGGCTAAGTGATCCTTGTGCTTGTGCTTGGGAGCTTGTGCTTGGGAGCTTGGGTCATCCTTGTGACCCAAGCTGCAAGGCCGACCAGACAGCACTATGGTCGGCTACGGGGTTTAGATAAGCCCTGTATAGAGGAGGAGTGTCGCCAAAAAGATTTTACGGGCAAGTTTTTATGAGTAACCAGTGGCCAGAGAAAAGTTAGAAAAAACGGCCAAGTTTTTCCTGGGTCACCAGTGGTCCATAAAAAAAAAGCAAAAACAAAAAAACAAAAAGCAAATAATAAATAGGGAAATTTGACTAAATTTTAATGGTCTACCAGCAGGCATGTCAGTTTTTCAGAGTCGAAGTTTTTAGGGTCTCCCAGTGGTCTCCATTCTCCAGAGGTCTCCCAGTGGCTTGGATCTCAATAGCGGCCGTGGGAAAAGGTTTAATCCGGGGGGGAGTGCTTAAGTGTGGGTCATAAGGGTTCAGATGGTGTGCTAGGTTCCTGGAGGCCCTTAGCCCCGGATGGGTCTGAGTGGGGAATCCGAAAAAGCCCAGGGAAGGGAGTTAAGGAAGGCCGGTAGGGAAGTGGAGCCTCGGGGGGTATACGGGTGGGTATGGGTGACCCCCGGAGCAGGGTGTCGTTGGATGGGTGTTTGTAAGCGGGCGGAGGATGAGAGCAGGCCGGTAGGGGGGGAAAGTGGGCCCTTGGTGGGTATATGAGTCTTATGAGAGGGTGGGCGTTGGGCATCCCCGGAGCGGAGCAGAGCAGGGTGCGTCGTTGGATGGGTGCTTGTAAGCGGGCGGAAGATGAGAGCAGGCCGGTAGGGGGAAAAGTGGGGCCCTCGGGGGGTATACGAGTCTTATGGGAGGGTGGGCGTTGGGCATCCCCGGAGCGATGCGGAGCGGACCAGAGAGCGCCGTTGGATGGGTGTTTGTAAGCGGAGGAAGAGAGCGGCCTGGTGAAGTTTGGTGGCGGTGGGTGGTTTATCCCTGGAGAGACGGGCGATGGAAATGACGGGGGAAAGCGATGGTATCTCGGGAAGGATGCTGTGTATCGATGCGGGAGTTTTTACCAGCTGAAGGGGTGGGTCTCGGACGTAAGCTGGTGGATTTTGGTGGCGGTTGTATGTTCCGGAGGGCCCCGGTAAAGTTTTAAAGTCCCCCGGCTAAAGTCTGTTGTTCCCGGGGTAATATCTCGGGAAGGGAAGAGGGTAGAGAGACGTGGGTGGGCTCGTTGGAAAGGGCAGGAGCTGATGTAGCGGTATGCGTGACGTTAGGGACCTTAGAACGAAAGTCCGGGCGAGATCGGAGGCTCCAAAGTCGGGTAAATATGCTACGTTATTAGCCCTGGAAGTCGGGGACATCCATAAAATCCACCTGGGTGGCACCAGCACCCCCCCTCCCAACCCCCCCCCCAAACCCTCCCCAAACCCGCCCCCACACCGTAGCAAAGGGAGAACGGCCTGCAAATTTGTCCATAGGTGTCCCAGGGGTTATTGTTTTCGGGGACAAAGTTTTTAGGGTATCCCAGTAACAGGGCGAAATTTTCGAGACCACGTCCATAAAATTCGCAGCAGTGGCTCATCCAGGGTCTTTGTCCTACTCGTGTAGCACGCCCGAGGTGCACCTTTTTTTGTGCAAATTAAAATCCGCCCCCCGTGGTCTGGAGGGTCTGAAGTGCATGGAAAATCCAGAGAGGTGCCATCAGGATTCTGAGAAGCAGTGGTAACGCGAGTTTTTGGTCGGGGTCCAAGCACTTTGTGTGGCATGGAGGGTCCGCGGGGACCCCCGTGCGAACGACCCGAAAGATGGTGAGCTTTACGGGCTGAGTCCTGACATCCATCGCATTGTGGGGGGTGGGGGGGCTTGGCTCTCTCTCTTCCTCCGATTGAATGGCATACCCGGCCCGCCAGGGGTTAGGCCACCATCCGACGCTAGATACGGCCACTATGGGCGTGTGTGTTCCTCCCTGTCTTCGCGGGCCAGCCTCCGGGGGGAGGTTTCGACAATGATGAAGCCCGCTCGAAACTATCCGAGAGAGACTCAGAAGGCCGGTCTTGATCCGCTCAGTCGGTCCGATCGCATGGGGGACGCGCACAGGGGTGGAGTGTGCCGGGAGCGGGGACGCACGGGGCTGCGGCCCTTCTTTGAAACCCATGGTCCCGGTGACCCCACCTCGTAGCTGCTGTTTCCCCTGACTCGAACATATTTCCCTGCTTAAAGTCCCCAATCCGATTGTCGAGCTTCCGAGAGCGGCCGCGCTCACCTGCCCTTGCGGGAAGCTGGTGTTGCGCGACCTGCGTTGGGGGGGCTGCCACTGCCACTGCTGCTGGAGCCTTCATTTTCTTAACGGTCCCAAGTGCTGAGTGCCAAGACGAGCTGGGTTAGTGGCCCATCCCATCTCGTCTCGGCATTCCTGTTAAGTCCTTCTTTTGAGCGCGTGGTGGACGAACCCCCTTGGTTTCTCATGAAGCCAGCATTACACCCCCCCGGCCGCAGGTGTATGTCGCGGCCGTTGAGTTAACCGCGCACAAAAGGTCGCTTGCTACCTGGTTGATCCTGCCAGTAACATATGCTTGTCTCAAACATTAAGCCATGCAGGTCTAAGTACACACGGGCGTTACAGTGAAACTGCAAATGGCTCATTAAATCAGTTATGGTTCCTTTGATCGCTCCACACGGTTACTCGGATAACTGCGGTAATTCCAGAGCTAATACATGCAAACGAGCGCCGACCGCTCTCTCTCAAAAAGAAGCGGGACGCGTGCATTTATCAGACCAAAAACCCATCTTTGGTGACTCTAGATAACCTTGGGCTGATCGCGCACCCTCCGCGGCGGCAACGTCTCATTCAAACGTCTGCCCTATCAACTTTCGATGGCAGTGTACGTGCCTACCATGGTGACCACGGGTAGCGGGGAATCAGGGTTCGATTCTGGAGAGGGAGCCTGAGAAACGGCTACCACATCCAAGGAAGGCAGCAGGCGCGCAAATTACCCATTACCGACGCGGTGAGGTAGTGACGAAAAATAATGGTACGGGTCTCTTTCGAGGCTCCGTAACCGGAATGAACGTATCCCAAACCCATGGGCGAGGACCCATTGGAGGGTAAGTCTGGTGCCAGCAGCCGCGGTAATTCCAGCTCCAATAGCGTATATTAAAGTTGCTGCAGTTAAAAAGCTCGTAGTTGGATCTCGGGAGTGCGGCCCGGCTGTCCACCGCGAGGCGAGCCACACGCCCCGTCCCACGCGCCTGCCCGCCGGCGCCCCCCAGATGCCCTTGGTTGGGTCGTCCGTGCCCGGGGCCCGGAGCGTTCACTTTGAATAAATTAGAGTGCTCAAAGCAGGCCCACGTGCCGCCTGAATACCCTGAGCTACGAATGATGGAATAGGACTCCAGTTCTATTTTCCGTGGGTTTCTTGGAACCGGGGCCGGGGGACGGCCCGGGGGAATTCGTATTGCGCCGCTAGAGGTGAAATTCTTGGACCGGCGCAAGACGGGCGAAAGCAAAAGCATTTGCCAAGAATGTTTTCATTAATCAAGAACGAAAGTCGGAGGTTCGAAGACGATCAGATACCTCCGTAGTTCCGACCGTAAACCGTGCCGACCCGCGATCCGGTGGCGTTACACTAAAGACCCGCCAGGCAGCGTTGCGGGAAACCACGAGTCTTTGGGTTCCGGGGGGAGTATGGTTGCAAAGCTGAAACTTAAAGGAATTGACGGAAGGGCACCACCAGGAGTGGAGCCTGCGGCTTAATTTGACTCAACACGGGGAACCTCTCCCGGCCCGCACACGGAAAGGATTGACAGATCGATAGCTCTTTCTCAATTCTGTGGGTGGTGGTGCATGGCCGTTCTTAGTTGGTGGAGCGATTTGTCTGGTTAATTCTGATAACGAACGAGACTCCCTCATGCTAAATAG
>JAILXH010240503.1:6136-18013 GCA_023558415.1 Piaractus mesopotamicus | reverse complement strand
TATATATATAATGTGTGTGTGTGTGTGTGTGTGTATATATATATATATATATATATATATATATATATATATATATCATATATATAAAATGTATATATATGATATATATATCGCTGCTGATATATATATATATATATATATATATATATTGCTGCTGTACGTTGTATGTGTGTGTGTGTGTGTATATATAGGGGTAAGTACGTTAATATGTTTTAGCTAAGATCTCTTTCACTGATGCCTGTTCATTTCAGAGGCAATGTTGTCACAAGAACCTGACTGACCAACTTTTCATATAAACAAGTGACTGTAGACTTTCTAGTGAGAACTACAGCAGAACCGCTCACAGGCTAACTGGTTAGCATGACCTGAAGATTTGCTCAGTTCCCATCGCTTCTCCCTACTTTGCTGGTATCTCCTTAAGGCAGCCCAGTCAGTGTTACTGACCACTTTTTGTCCAATGAGTTTGTGATGCTGCAATACATCCACTCTTCAGAAATGTATGGCTAATGGCTAATGTTAATATTCCTTATTAGTCCTTGACTGTAGTGTACAACTGACTTTAGGCCTTTTAAGGAGCAGGAACAGTGAGCTAATAGCTCATTTCTATTGGCGTAAATGGGAACCTCACTTCACAGACATTGCATGTAGATTGAGAGGAATTCGAGGCACGTGTTAACTGGTTTGACCAGCCTTTCAGTGCGAGTTTCACCTTACAAGCTATAATTAGTTTCAGGAAGGGAACATGGACTCCACTCACTCTTGATGTGTAATCATCACCATAGCTCACATTTTTTGTTGATTCATGACAACTTCATAAAAACTAGCTTTAAATTGGTTGTATTTATGTTTTTAAAGAGTAGAAAAGGAAGAAAAAGATGTTTTTGTCAGCAATTCACTTTGTTAATGGTCTGCACTGTGCAAATTAGCTAACAGGCGCTAAGCAACATGAACCTAGAACTCATTCACAAGGACAGCAAATTAGCAACGGTTTATTTAAAATGTCTAAATAAATAGATTTTGAACATTTAGGGACAATCTTTCCCATTTCATCCACGAGCTGATCTGTTTAGATATAAACACAACTAAGAATCAAGTTTATTAAACAGCTTTAACTGCTATCATGTAGTTCAGTCAGAAATGCTAATTTTGCTAACAGTGAATGAAACCAAATAGCTTCTCATTTCTGTTATGATATCATGCTAATTAGTGACTACTATCAAAAATGCTAACGTCGCTAACAGTGACTGAACCTGGTAGCTAATTAGCGGTTAGCCTCTGTCCACTGTTAGCCACATTAGGGTATTTAGCATGTTTGCCGTTCTGTCTAGAAACCAATTTACATGGAGTTTTACACAGATGTGCTTAGACTAAGAGCCCTATGAAAACATGAAATGTGATATTTCACTCATTCCAACAACTTTCTGTTTGTTTAATTTCGTTTATTTAAAGTATTTATTATATTGCTTCATTAGAATGATTCACGCATCCAACTGAATCAAAATTTTCACATCAACTATGCAATGTTTACGTCCGTGTTATAGGTTGAAGACAAAAATTCGGATAATCTTTCACATCATTATAAAATCAAAACAGTTTCACAAATAGGGTTTATGTGTTGGTTATATAGCTTTGTTTACTATCCAAACCAACAAGTGCACCAACATTTATCCACTGTGTCTTTGTGTTTTATATGTATTTTATAAGTAATGTTGTTGATTCTTGTTAGACGCATACAATCATATACATATACAAACTTCAGAAAAATTCTGTGGGTTATATTTTTCCTTAAAACGCCCTCAGAATACATTTAAAAAACCGGTGTAGGTCAAAAGCTTATCACAAAACTATTGTAAACAATGTCCCAGGCATCAGGCAGTGTGTTCGTAGCCATTTTTTTCTGTAATAACTTTAATTTTTAGAGGCATTAAATGCATCAGACGTCTGGTTCCTATCAGCGCCACTGTGAACAATACTGACTCAGCATGTCTGACTGACACATTTCACATCTGTTCTCTCCGAATGTCTTTGTTTACATCTCAGCCATTAAGTAACGCAGAAACTTTAAAATCAGATTTCCCCTTTTTAAGTGGGCGGGGCGCTGGAAGAGGCCACGCCCCAGTTTCGACTGACTCACTGATAGCCGTTTCCCTGTTTTATCAGCACTGTTTAATAAATTAAATTAAAGCCTTTAACTCTTAATATTTACCTGTTATACTTTAGCACTGCTGTGATTTAACGTATAGATCGATCACTCTTTACTGGCACAACAAAAAATGAAAGCTATTTTATATTACCTTTCTTTATTTACAGTGAGACGACAGTAACAAGATCCACAACTGAAAACTCATATTTACAAAATGAATGAATAAAAAAGTACTGAAAAAATCAGATGAAATTAATTTGTGACTGTTGTACTGGATAAATTAACAATAATAGGTATTAAAAATGGGTTTAAAAAACAGTATTTCTTGTTTATTGACTGTTGCACTGTTAACATTTTAATGTAAAATTACTGAGGAACGTGGTTGCGAATCTACCACATGCATTTTAAATCATTTTAAGTGAGTTTTTTTGACCCTGTAATCTGTCAAAATCTAATTTTACAAAATTCAGCCATAATTTCAGACGCGCTGAAGCGTCACCCAGTGGCGAGAGCAGCGAATTACAGGCATGAACTAATTCATTATTATTATTATTATTATTATTATTATTATTATTATTGTTATTATTATTATTATTAATTAATTAATTAATTTATTTATTTTATTATTATCCGAAGACGATGTAGCGTAGAGTCACACACGGCAATAACATGCAGCCATATGTATAAAACACTAAAACTATAAAACAGTATGACGGAGACAGCTTATAAACAAATATTCATAACAGGTCACGCTTATAAATACACTTAATACATTATATTAAAATGGCTGATTTTTTTTTTTACACATTTCATATTTAATAACGATTATAGGTACCACGGTTATCTAATTCTTCGGTAAAAAGCAAAAGTAAAGGGAGGATGGGTGATGATGATGCTGAGGGCGTTTCCTACCTGAGAGAGAGAGAGAGAGAGAGAGACAGAGAGAGAGAGAGCGAGAGAGAGAGAGAGAGAGAGAGAGAGCTTGTTTTCCACACAGTTGCGTTGGTAGTGAGGACGGAGAGGCAGCAGGTGAGTTGTTACAGTCATATTTATACTATTATTAGGCAAATTATTTCATTAACACTTGTTCATTTAGATAGATAGATGATAGAGTAAGAGAGAGAGAGAGAGACAGCGTTCATTTAACTCTAGCTGGATAAATGAACTCTAACGCGCTGTGGGGATTTTTCGTATTTTAATGAGGTAAAACACGAACATACTTCGGAAACTCACTCAGAGATCACTCGGAATATATATTTCCGTAATATTTTACTATTTTTTAACTCGTGTAATCCGAGTTTCTTCTTCATTTCGAGTGTCCCGTTTGTGCTGCTCTTCATCCGTTTAACTGACATTTGACGGCTTTACAGGAACGCTAGTTTAAAATGTCGACTGACCGCTTCCTTCAAACGACAGCAACGTTAACATTATTATATTATATAACTTTTGTGTGTTTTTAGTCGTTTACTACGTTTTTTTTTCTTTTCCTATTTAACCTTAAACATTCGCATCGATGTTAGCTTTTTATTCCAATTTCCCGTTGCACCTTAAATGGTGCTGAAGTTAATGTACGTGCTGCGCCATTTAAGGTGGACCGGAAAATTCGAACACGAAGAGTTCAATGGCTGTTGTACCACGTGTGCTATGGTAACGTAAAGGGGAATTCCACCAATCTTTTAAAATTTCTCCATAATTCAAATGGTTCATAATATAAGCAGTCATATAGAGTGGTTTGATGTAAAATAATTCATTTGTAGAGAAACTTACCAACCAACTCTTCACAGTGGTGGTGATAGGAACCAGGGGTCACAATGTCTACAACCCAAATATAGCCATTTTTTTCTGTCTAAAACCACCAGTGAACCTACATGGGTCTTTTATATGTGATACTAATGATGCTAAAATATTCCTAAATCTGAAAATAATAAGTTTTCTTTGGGGACTACTTTGCCTCAGAACACCCTTCATGTAGTCCTCCACCACAAATAGATTAAAATAAAGAGGTGGACGTCTGGTTCCTATCAACACCACTGTGAACAATTTTGACTCTGTAAGTTTCTCTAGAACGGAGCATTTCGCACCAAACCACTCTGAATGACTTTGTTGACATGTTAATCATTTAATCATGCAGAAATTTGAAAAAATTGCTGGAGTTCCCCTTTCATTTCTGTGTAGCCGCCTTGTCCTAGGCTCACTTCTTCTTCACCTCTTCACGGACTTTGAATGTGTTTGTCATTTGTCTGTTTTTCTGACTTATAGGAAGTAATAGTGAGGTGAATTATACATTAACCTGCTCACTTCCATGGTTTCATCTCACTCCACAGGACAGCTTTTCGTTGCTTTAAGTAAACTTTGCGGACAAGGACAAACCCAAGGGTCCATCATGCCTTCTGAAAAACACAGCAGCAGTAAAAGGACGTAAGTACTTTTCATGTTTTATTACTCAGTGTAGCCCTAAAAATGGTTTTAAATACAGGTAGGCTTGCATTTGTGAGGGTAATTACTACAGTCACTTACTCATCTTAGACCGCAGCGATATTTTTCTGAAATTCCCTCGGGCAAACATTGTCTCCCACAAATCTTTTATGTCTCACTCAGGTCTTGCTGAATAACATGTACATAAGAAAAGTGTGAGATTTCCTCATTTTCTCGTCTGCATCTCACAATTCCTTCAGCAATCTCTCAGTGCAGAAGCTTTGCTCTTTTGTCTTCAGAGCTTCTTTCAATGAAATGCTGACGTTAAAGAGCCGATATCATGGAAAACCATGGAAATTTCTCGCTTAAATAAAACAGTTTGATGTTGTTTGCTTGATTTTCAAAACGAACCGTTCACTGCCCACCATACAGTGTATATATGTGAACATATATGGCCCATTTTGAATTCATCTTTTTTGCGGATGTCATAGATCCACCTATTCAGCCTACAGCAGTTTAGCCCCGCCCATTCACGCCGAGCGTTTCAGCCCATACTGCTTTTTGAATGAGGCGCAGTGCAGGGCAGCCATCCGGCTCTGTTGTATTTACATGTATGTCCTGAAGGCACAGAAACAAAACCAGCCTGGTTTGAATTCAGTTTTTGTGATATCATATCATTTCAGCACGCAGTGCTTTGTGAATGTGGCACAGTACTGGGCAGCCAATCAGAATAGAGCTTATTTACATATATCAGTCCTAAAGGGACAGTAAAAAATAGCCTGTTTAATCGTAAGAGACAAAGAGGACAAATGAAAATGAGTTTATGAGGGTGTCAAGCTTTTAACAATAGAAGAACCCTTTTTGGTACTATATAGAACCCTTTTCAGAAAGGTTCTGTATAACATCTACGGCACATTCTTCATCAATCTAGAGAACCCTTTCACGATGCAAAGAACCCTTTCATCATGCAAAGGGTTCTTTGAGTGTTCATGGTTCTATATAGAACCATTTTTGTAACTAAAGAATCTTTGAAGAAACATCTTTTTTAAGTGTGTAATGAACATGGCGCTTAAATAGTTTTTGACCTGCTGCTCTTTTACACTCTTAAAAATGATGGTGCTTCCAGGGTTCTTTAGTAAAGAAAATGGTTCTGTGTAGAACCATGAACACTCAAAGAACCCTTTGCATGATTAAAGTGCTCTTTGCATAATGAAAGAGTTCTTCAGATTGATGGAGAACGTGCTGTAGATGGTTATATATAGGACCTTTTTGAAAAGGGTTCTATATAGCACCCAAAAAGGGTTCTTCTGTTGTTAGTGTCAAGCTTTTTGCAATAGAACCATTTATAGCACATTTATACATTTATATATTTTTCCATCAATCTGAAGAACGCAGACAACCTGTAATCGAGCAAAAGGTTCTTTGAGTGTTCATGGTTCTATATAGAACCATTTTCTTTACTAAAGAACCCTTGAAGAACCATCTTCTTTAAGTGTGTGTAAGTAATGAACCTGATGCTTAAGTAGTTTTTGACCTGCTGTTCTCCTAAACTCTAAAAATGATGGTGCTTCCAGGGTTCTTTAGTAAAATAAATGGTTCTATGTAGATGGAGAATTTGCTGTAGATGGTCCTATATAGAACCTATTTGAAAATGGTTCTATGTAGCACCAGAAAGGGTTCTTCTGTTGTTATATTGTCAAGCTTGTAACAATAGAATTGTCTATAGCACATTCATGCACATTCTCCATCAATCTGAAGAACCCTTTCATGATGCAAAGAACCCTTTAATCAAGCATGTTCATGGTTCTACATAGAACCATTTTCTTAACTAAAGAACCCTTGAAGCACCATCTTTTTTAAGACTGTACTTAAGACTGTAAGTTTTCCTTCTTTTCTTCTAGCCACCACCGGTCCTCCCGCCACACCTTCTCGGCCCCCTACCCGGACGAGCACATGCTGCACTACTACCGCTGGACGTCGCCTCCGGGCGTGATGAAGATCATGTGCATCATCATCATCATCATGTGCGTGGCGTTGTTCGTATGCGTGGCGTCCACTCTAGCATGGGACTACGACATGGAAGCCATGGGCATGGGCGGGCTGGGATTGGGCATGGGCTACGGCTATGGAGGCGGTGCCTATGGAGGCGGTGCCTATGGAGGCGGTGCGGGGGGCTCGTACGGCAGTGGGGTTGGAGGCTATGGTGGCAGCTATGGGGGTTACGGAGGCTACTACATGGATCCCTTGACCGGCAAGGGCTTCATCATCGGCATCGCGGCCGTCACCTTCATAGCTGTGCTGGTCATCTTCATCCTGGTGGTGTCGAGGCAGAACGCGGCCCGTTCGCACAAGTTCTACCTGGCCAGCATCATCATCTGTGCCATCCTGGCCGTGCTCATGCTCATCGCTAGCGTGGTGTACCTGGTGGCCGTCAACCCCACGGCCCAGTCCTCTGGCTCCATGATGTACAACATGATCTGGCAGCTCTGCGCCCAGTACCAGAACCAACCCCAGGCGTCCGGCATCTTCATCAACCAGTACATGTACCACTACTGCGTGGTGGAACCTCAGGAGGTGAGCGAGCGTTTTTTGAAGCTGGGGCCAGTAGCTAATATATGGTCAAAATGTAAACGGACTCCAATAGTTTTGAACAGTGCTTTATTTTTTGACTGACTCATTTGCCCTTTCTTCACATTGTTAGGTCATATTAAGCACAATCTGTCATATCATTTAAAAAAAAAAAGTTTTCCTGTAATTTTACTTTAGAATTTAAAGATGATTTCAGATTTTTGATGATCTTGCACCACTGAGCCCCTCCCACCCCCACTTACTATGGAGAGACCCTCCGTCAGACGATGTTTCAGTCGCGAGTGCTTCATGGTATGGAGGGAAAATGTGTTTTGACTTCTAGGTCACGTTTAAACTCAAACTGGAGAAACTCATAAAATCTTAGATTGATATTGCACCACTGGGGTAGGGCAGTTTTGGTTCCTTTTTTTCATAATTTTTTGTTCACATAAAGGTCGTAACATGTTAATCTAATGCTAAACGCCAACTGATATATTGGTCGAGCACTAGTTTAAAGCAAGGCTGCATTCGTGACAGTGAGCAATTGACCACCAATTTTGGGAAATGTATCTTTCATGTTTTGACCTTGCTGCCTGTAGTCAGAGCAAAGTCCTTATTGGAAAGTCCACTCAGTGGTCATCTTGGCAACACACCCCCGTCAGATGTGCTCAGACATACAAATCATTGGTTAAATTTGACAAATAGTTGACAAATGTAGCTTTTGGTTCAGTTTGGTTAGTTCTTTCAGCTTGTTGTTTTCAGCTACTGCCATATCTCCACAACTAGAGTCTTTTCTCACCTGCGGCTCTACCAGCAAGCCGATTGACTCTTTATGTTGAAGGGGCGGGAAACAGTAAACAGCCCGTAAACAGACGCCATGCTGAGCTTTACGAGCTTTTCCATTCACTTTCCAAGCACTGTTTTTTTCTTTTATAATGTCTTTGAGCTAGTTATGGAGCACCTGGAGCTCCGTTTCAGAACACTTGTTCTTGAAATGTATCGTAAAGCAATCATAAGGAGCCGCCCTCAGCGTTTTCCACCGAGTCTTTCTGTTGACTATGTGTTTTTAGGCTTTAGACCCGCTTGTAAGAGTCTCATTCCTCCGTCTTCTCTTCTCTTCCAGGCCATTGCCATCGTTTTGGGGTTCCTGTTGGCGGTGGCGCTGATCATTCTGTTGGCGTTTTCCGTGAAGACCCGCCAGGAGATGAGACGCTACGGCAGACACCGCGTGTACTGGGAGGAGCCTAAATTTTTCAACGACACCTTTTCTCATGGTGTGGAAAAATGGGTGAGTCGGCCAGCCATCTTTACTGGCCAGTGGTTTTAAATATGACTGGAAGGGAGGGGTGGGGGTGGCGGGACTGTTCCGAAGGAGGCTTGAGTGCAGGGCGATTGAGAAAGAAAAACAGGTTTCATGTCCATTTTCTGGGTGTGTCCAGCAGCCCCCAAGGCAGTTTAATTGGTTATTCTACTTTGGAGTGGATCTGCGCAACCGAATAAGATTAGAAAGTAATAAAATAGGGTTATTGAAACAACATTGCTTGTTTAATTATTAAATAATAGCAAACCAGGGAAGGTTTCTCCAGCCTCCTTCTTCTAAATGTGAATCACGAGTATTTACATTGTTCAAAATACCTATTTAAAGTCGAGAAGACCTCAGGGGGAAAATATTCCTTGATCTGGTATCAGCTGGTTGGACGAAAGCTCTTGCCGGTTGCTTGGTTTAGTAAACGTTGTGGTAGTTTCGTCCTGCTATCTGTGGATAGTATCTGCTGAAGAACTGGAGGAACCGGTTTCTTCTTGGGTTAAAGGTTCCGACAGACTGTTTACCATATAGAGAGAAAGAGAGGGCTGGTTGGCTTCTGCTGATGAGGGCAAAAAACAATAGCAGCAGCTCTGGTACCTCCTATGACCTACATGAATAAGAAATAAATATTTTCCCACTTTATTTCTTTTGATCAAATAACCAGCGCCTAGTTTCTCGAAAGCATTGACTTCAGTCTTTAAGTGACATTTTTTCATGCGGTGTTTCCTCTACACTGTGATAGCTGTGGGAACCCAAAGGCTGTTTAGTAAATAAATGAAAGCTAGGTCACTTTGTACTTGAAAGCCAGAGATAATTGTGGATAAACTAACTCTCTACAGGTGACTAACGTGTCTGGGGAGCCAGAGGCTTTGGTGAATGACTACAACGACCAGGTCGGTGCATCACGGAGCTATCTCGACCAAAGCCCAGATTTTCAGAAACCAATCTATCTTCCCGGGTGAGTTTTTCCCCTCAATAGTGGAGCATCATTTTGTGGTGAATGGACCAATAGGAGTGGTTCATATGGTTATGCTGACAAGCTCACTGCTGACATTATGTTCCCCTTCAAAGAGACACATATTTCTGAGGAGATTAGATATAAGATACTCTACTTGCAGAAAAACAGGAGTTTTCAAAACTGTCAAAAGTTCAAAAAAACGATTACAAGCTACAGAGAAAATGGGATTCCTAACAACCACCTGAAACACCTGGTAGACACTGAAACAGTCCCCTTCAGATAAAGAGCACTTAAAGCTCTCATCTTTGAGAGAGAGGAGAAAATCAAGCTGCTTCAGATCTGAAAACATCCACAGGTGTTTCTGTTCATCTTTCCACTGTGAGAAGACGACTCAGCGCTGTGGGTCTGAAAGGATGTGTAGCTGTCAAGAAGAACCTCACTGAGAAAAGGAGACAGACACAAAAGATCAAACAAAGAAGTTGCTGGTGTTCTGAGAACAATGGACTGACCACCCCAGAGTCCAGACCTCGACATCACTGAATGTGTTTGGGATTATTTGGATGGTGAAAAGCAGAAAATGCAACCAACTTCTAAGACTGAACTTTGGAGGTGTGACAAAATATTCCTGCTGATTTCTATGAAAAACTGAAAGTGAGCCACCTGAAAAGAATGGAAGCTGTGATAAAGACAAAGTTAGTGTGTGAAGACACACTAAATACTGGAAAACGTATTATATTTATGTGCTGTTTAGTTGTTGAGGCTGACATGAAGAGCAGCGCTGTGAATGTATGAGTACGTACGCATGTCTGGCTCCAAAGATTTGCTAAAGGTGACTGTGGCTAGTGGAACAAAAAAAGAAGAATTTTGAGAATGTTTGCTTTGTGGCACCTTTGGAGGACTTTCCTTTGTTCCTCGCTGGAACTCGAATAGCCTGTTCCGCGAGGAGATGTTGCTCGGCTGTTCCTAGAATCTGATGTTTCAAATGTCAAATAACTATTCACATCAGCACACTTTCCTCACCGTGAATCATTTGGAGTGAAACTGTTTTGATCAAGCCACATAAAACCTGAGTAGTAATGCAGATTTTACCATTTTGTTTGACAATAACTGAGATCTTCTCATATATCTTATCATTATCATATCATAAGCTATGAATAAAAGATATACAAATATTACTTAAAAATATCTGCAACCAAAACTAAAGCGGTATGTTTGCTATAAGGAACTTTATGTAATGGTAGGCATGGAATGTTGCACAGCAACAAGGAAGGAAAGCTTACAAAACGCACGTTGCTGGGATATTATTTATTTTAGTATCATTACATTTATATATATTTTTATTCTCTGTTCCTCCAGCCGTATGACAATGACTGATGTCCAGCCAGAGTAATAATGAGTCACAAGAGCACATAAATATTATTTGTTGTGCCTTTAAAACTGAGGACTTTTTTTCCTTTTGTTTCCTTGTTCTCCGTTCGTGCCCTTCTTTGTTTCTGTCCTGCTTTTGTTGTTTGCAGTTTTGGATGTTGTAGTTTCTCAGTTTGTAACGTCTTCTCTGTTCACAGCGGCTCCGACCTGACCAGCGTGCTGAGCGTCACGAAGAGTAAGCTGAGAGACTACGATACAGGAGCGGAATCAGCCGACGATCTGGACGAAACGGACTATGACAGGTGAGGAGCTTTAATATTCCAGGGGTTGAAAACTTTCACAGGCACAGTTAGGTGACAGTTCAGATCCCCTCATTGCAAATGATCAGCATAGTCGTGTTTACTGTCCTCTTTTTTAAATACCTTCTGAAGATGTGATGCAGTGAACTTCACAAACGTTTTTTCAGTCTATTGAGTGAATATTGCTCCATAAGGCCCTTTTGGAAGTGACAAAATCCCAGTAGTTTACTTCAGACAGTCCATGTATGTGTGGTGGAGCATCTGAGGCTGAGAGTGCTGTCTCTATCTCTCTGTCTGACAGTCTGATTGTCTATCTGCCTTTCTATCTGTCTGTCTATCTATGTATCTCTGACTATCTATCTGTTGGTCTGTTTGTCTATCTATGTATCTATCTGTCTGACAGTGTCTGTCTATCTATCTATCTATCTATATATCTATCTATCTGTCTGTCTGACTATGTATCTGTGACTGTCTGACTATCTGACTTTTTGTTTGCCTGTCTGTATGTTGCTTTATCTGTTTATCTATCTATCAATCTATCAATCAATCAATCAGTCAATCTATCTATCTATCTGTCTATCTATCTATCTAGATTTCTATCTATCTCTACAGGAAACGGGGTCTTTTTCCACTTTTTCGTTCATTTGTCTAGAGCTGTCTGCTGGACTAGCTCTGTTGTTGTCTTTGCAGGCTGTAGGTAGTTGTTTTCTGTATATCACATGGTGTTTTGTAGGATTCTCACAGGTGCTCACCTTTACCTGTGGAATCAAAGTCAGAGCGATGCAGGTACCCACACTGCCGTCAAGACTTCATCAGCCTA
>JAILXH010240485.1:26145-37032 GCA_023558415.1 Piaractus mesopotamicus | reverse complement strand
ATTTAGAAAACACACAATAAAGAACTATGTACCATAATATAAACTTGAAATCTATATCAGTCCAGCAGTGTTGGACTGAGGCCAAAAGACTCTGAAGGTGCGCGCGCATCTCTTCAGCTCTAGATGCGCGTGCACGTGTCCAATGCGCCTGTGCGAGGAAACACGTGCACAAACACAGCAAACTGAGGAGATGCGCAGCTTCAGAGCGGCTAATCGGCGGAGGCGCTGAGAGGCGTTTTCGGTGGATTATACTGACTCATCTAATCAAATATTTGATTTGAAACACCATGTAAATATTTTAGAAGCCCTATAGTAAATAATAGTAGTGGAAATAAAGCGAAATGCAGAGTTTATGAGCACAGAAATTGAGTTTTACTTCAAGAATAAAACATAAACTTTGAAGGAGAGTCTATTTTTACTGTTTTTCCGCAGTTTTAGAAACGGTAGACTCCGCAGTTTCTAATGATATGCTTAGTAACCTGCTGCATTAAAGCATTCCTGCATACTCCATACCTGTGCCGAGAGTGCAAGTTTGGCTACATGTCAAGTACGTCTTCGTTTTGGTTTGTGCCCAACCAACTCCTCGTAAAACGCCAAAGTAGCCCGCCAGTTGACCCCTTTTCACAGACAAATAGTCACAGAACTGAGACATGCAAAGCTGTGAGCTTCACTATCCACTTACATAAACTAACAGAACATTTAAAATGAAAATAAGAAAGGTCAGCCTGTACAGCTTCTCTGCCACATCCGCTCTCGTCCTGCTGCCACAGACCTAATTTCTGTCAGAACTTATAGTAATTTAACTTCCTACCAATGCCATTTTCTTTTCCTACATGTTATTATTCAGCCGTTTGCCCTTATAGCCCTTATGACAGCATAGACCTAAATATGTGGCTATATATTTAAAGCTGTCTAAAATGTGTTTTGGTAAACAAAACAGTTCACAAACACAAAGAGAGGCGTCCTTTAAAAGAACCCCCCTTCCATAGTTTGGTTTGGCACTTTCATAGCTGAATTTCAGTCAAAGTTGCCCCTTTGATTAATTTTATGTAATGAAATACCTCTTGTGTGCAACAGGAATATGGAAAATGTATATACTGTTACAGAGACATTGAAATTGCTTTTTTTGAGTCATAAATGGATTTTCATTAGTTGACCAAACCCAGTGTTGTAATTCCAGCTAATCTTTATAAATCAGTAGGGAATTCAGACCTGCACATGATATTGTTACATGCATACATATTACACCTGACACATGATTTCCACTTTAAGTAGTAAAATTGATGGAGGGTTTAGCTTAAAAATGAAAAACACACAAAACAGAATTTACAGTAACACATATGAAAGAAGTTTGATTTCAATCTTTAACCAGTCAAACTTTACCAAAGACCAACTGCTCCCTCCAAGGCACAAACACAAATTAACCATACATAGTAATTAAAACAAAATAATACCCTAGATTTTTCTTGTATTTTCTTGTATCTGTGTGGTTTTATGTTCCAAGAAACAGCAACAATTCATTTTAATATGACAATTTTCCAACCTTTCTTTACACCGAATTAAACAGGCTGTTTTTGTTACTGTGCCTTTAAGACTGATATGCAAATGAGCTTGGTTCTGATTGGCTTCCTATTGAGCGTCTTACACTCTGAATTCAGTTCATGAAGGTCTTGCTATTTAGCTGATGAGCTGAATCAGGTGTGTTTAATGAGGCAGTGTGCTGAAGTCTGCAGTGTTTTGGCCCACAAGGACTGGAGCCTGACACATGTGGATTAGGGAGGGAACATATGTTTTCAAACTTTAACAGTGTTCGTATACCACATTACCAAAAATCATTTTTCCATGATATGTGCCCTTTAATAAGGCAGTAGCTGGGATAAAGCTACACACAACAAACTAGCAACTGGCAATATCTTTTTAAGTGGAAATGCATAAGCAGCTTATCAACTGAAAAAATAACAGACGAAATGAATAAATAAAAAATTTTGTTTTAATTGAAAAATGAGATTTTGTGCATGCGTACTTGATCACACAATCTCGAGGACAGAAGGAGTGGGGCGCAGGGAGAGATGTGATACACTGATATAGGCTGAATTTTGTGTAAGCTGATACCCTACAACACCCTCAACCTCAGCTCGCCCCCTCCTCTCTGTGGTCTCGGGCCTTCCTGGACCCAGCTGGTCTCTGCAAATGCAATAATTACCCGCTCCCTCAAGACCCTGCACCTCCCTGACATCCTACACCACTACAGCACTCTCTCTCTCTGCCCTTTGAACGAAAGCCTCCTGTATATATGAGTGTCTGAGTCTGTTTCTCTAATTATCTCTTATGCAGTCATAAAATGTGTTAAAAAAAAAAAAAAACTAAAACAAAACAACTGTTTGTCAAATACATTACTTGGATTGTCATTGTTTATATAATCAGTTATCATGCATGTCACATACTCAGCTCTGGCTGCAGGGTCCGTTGTCTCTGCTTTTCTCCTGCCATTGTGCCATTGAGGAAGGTTTTTCAGTCCTAATAGGGACCAAGATGTTGTAAAATGATAAAACCAATCCTGACTTGTTCCCCAGCAGTTGAGCTCTTTCCATCAGAGCGTTGGTCCTGGGGACAAAGTGACCCACACAGGTCACAGAATTAACCGTTTTACACTCCATACAATATTTTGGAAAAAAACCTTATATCAGAAGAACCTTATACCTTATATTATTTTCAAATTATGCCAAAAACTGAAAATTGTCAGAAATGGTTCTGACAATTTTCAGTTTTTGACATAATTTGAAAATGCCTTTTGTCCTTTACATTGTTTGTAAATTTCATGAAGAATAGACCAAAAGAAATGACCCAAAATGACATGAAAAAAAAATTCTGGTTCCATTAAAAGTAAAGTAAGTTTTTTCCTTCTCCTGTAATGTTACCATTTTGGAGATACGAGGTTTTCTTCCGACAACAGTGGTACATACGCGTGCGCGTATGTGTGTGTGTGTGTGTGTGTGTTTTGCGTGTGCATGTATACAGCACTGTTTGGAATCACTTATCACATTAATATTTTTTTATTATTTTATTTACAAGAACGTATACACACAATGCATACAATGTGGATTTAAATATAACAAACTGTTCACCAAGAGATTTTACAAGAGTTTCATTCTGTCTTGAAATTTGACTTCCAGTTTTGAAATATGAATTCTGAATATGAACTTTATTATAATTTCATTCTCTGAATTTCTGTGTCATTTTAGAATGCTGTACCGTCTAATTTATTATTCTTTACTAATCTTTATTTTCAGCGTCCTAGTGTCCTACTAATTATGTGAAATGTGTGAGGTTGCACTGGACTAACATGTTAGAATCAGTTTATACACTTGCCAGAAAACAAATTGCTTTTATGTTGTTGAAAATTATTGTTTTCCAACTTCCCAAATTCCAACCTTTAGAATGCTATAGTATATGTATTTTAATTGTATCCTTTTTTAGCGTTTTTGTTGCTTTTACATAAATATCATAAAGTTATATTTCTTTATTTGTTTGTTTTTTGTTTGTTAATATGGTTGGAAAGTTTCATTCCAAAATGCTGTGTATCCATGGAGTTTTGAAAAGAGTATAACGAGCTGAAGTATAATGGAAAACACTTTTGTATTTTTATAATTAGGGTGGTATAAATTATAATACAGTGTTTTCATGTGTAAAACTCACTCCCAACAACGTATATCAGGAAAAAAGAAGGTCTATAAAGCGTTTTACAATCCCTTCAGTTATGTAAATAACTCTTTGTATAATTAATGTATGTTTTTTTTTTTTTTTTTTGCTGGAACTGTTTCCTCCTTTTGTTTTGGTGAGAGTCTAGAGGGCGCTGTATTAGTGACATCACCAGAAGCCAATAGGAAGCGCGGCGCTGTGGCTCCGCCTGTCCGCAGCTGCCGAGAGTCTCGCGCTGAATGACGCGCGCAGCGCCGAACGGACCGAGTCACGGTTCCGCTGATCAGCACTGAGCTCAGAGATCCTCCGCAGCGCCGCTGGAGATGAGGAGAGGACCCGCAGGGCGGGATTCACAGCCCCTCAGCTAGGTACCGACATCCATGCATTTCAGCCATTAAAGGGTCCTTTACGTGTAAAAGCAGTGGCGCTTCTGTTTACAGTGTGCGCAGCAGCGAGAGGCGCGCTGGAGGCTGGAAAGCTGTTCGGGTGTCAGACTGGGTTCAGACAGGTGCGGTGGGATGGGTGGAAATGGCTGACTGATGATGGGCTGTGTTGCATGTGCTGGACTGGATGTGTGGCTGTGATCTCTGGGCTGAGATGGAGGCTGCGCTGCAGTCCCCTCCCTCTGCACAGGCTTCATCATGTGTGTACACACGCCTTACAGTGCGCTCTTTAAAAGATGGTTCTTCAAGGAATCTTTATTAAAGGCATTAAATAGTTCTATACAGAACTATTTCTATAAATGTTTAAGTGGTTCTTTGCATGGTAAAATGGTTCCTCAGATTGATGGAGAATGTGTTGTATATGGTACTATATAGAACCTTTTTTGATAATAGCTATGTAGCACCAAAAGGGTTCTTGTATTATTGCAAGCTTGACATCAGAACAATAGAATAGAAGAACACTTTTTGGTGCTATGTAGAACAACCTGTATGTTCTGTTTACTAAAGATTCATCTGCAAGAGTTTATAGTATATGTTCATTATGTGTCTCTTAATTAGCTGTGAGCTCCATGTAGTATTATCTATGGAGGTTAAGCATGTTATTCCAGTAGTGCTCCTCAGATGAGGACTGTGTCGCTCTGAATCAGAACCGGAACTGTGGAGATGGTAAATAGTTTCCTATCCTGGCTGAGAGTTCTTATGGAAGTGTTCAGACTCCCTACCTGATCTATGGCTCCAAATACTCATATCCCATATAAAAGGTGGCATAGCCGTAAAGGAAGTAGCTTTCTTGAAAATCATTCCAACCTGAAATGAAAGAAACACTCACTACTCACAGTTCCAGCTCCGTAAGAGGAAACAGCTTCCAAGAATTGTGTACTTTGCATAAAATTGGCATCTTGAGAATAGACTTCTAATGCAACAAAACAGATCTTTGGGTGCTGGGGCACTGTGTAAGTTGTAAACATTGGTTACTGATGTACAGTAAAATGAGCATTCCACTGTGGCCTGTATATGCAATGCTTTGTAGGGGTTTGTTTTGCTTCGTGACTGTTCAGAGAATAAGCAGTAGGCATATTATAGTGTGACAAGTCTAACAGGACATGAGTCATGCCTACACCGTCCATCCTCATTCCATTGCTGATTTTGTATGCCAGCCTGTGGTCTGGCACAGCATGCAGAGAATGATGTTTTATTGATTTTTAACTTTTAGGTGGCTGTTACAAAGTGGAGAGTGAGCAGAGAGAGGCATTTAATGGCTGCACTCCAGCATGACTTCCTTTTGTGATGGAATTCAGGGACAAAGGTGAGTCTTAGCAGGTAATTCACTGGCTCTGGTTTTAATATAAAATGATGTGGAGTTTTTCATCTGAAAAAGCAGCTCTGCGTAGCGCAGGGGAATTCCATCGATTTTTCAAAATGATGTAAACAGTCATTGAGAGTGGTTTGTTGCGAAATACTTCCTTCTGAGTGAGACAGAATTGTTCACAGTGGTGGTGATAGGAACCAGACATCCAAAGCATTTAATGCCTCTAAAAGATCCCTTACAGAAAGTTATTACATAAAATGCAGGCATAGTACAAAATAGTACCCAAAGAAAACACAGTTTTTCAGATTTACCACTATTTTACCCAGCATTACATATAAAACCTCAGAAGACATGTATAGGATCGTTAGTTGTCCGTAAACAAAATGGTTGTTTATGTGTTTTAGACATCACAATCCCTGGTACCACCACTGGAAAGAAATCAGATTTGGAAAGTTTATCTACAGTTTCTCTACAATGCACCATTTCATATCAGACCACTCTGAATGACTTTGCTTGCATTTTAACCATTGAATTATGCTGAAAAATCAGTTGAATTCACCTTTAATTATTCGGTTATTTATCCATAGAAACTGTTTCATTTGTATTCTTTGAATGAGGTGCTTATTAATACTCATTCACACGTTTCACTCGTCACTTGTCAGACGGGGAACTGCTGTGATAGAGCTACCCATGGAGCAGTGCTGTGTGAAGAGGCTGGTGGAGGACTGATTCCACCTCAGCCATGTGGTCATTCCTTCCCTCCGTCATATCTTCCTGTTCTCTGTGGACTCTGGTTCTCTGAGGGCAATCATGGCTAAAAGAGACTACTTGGTGGATGCAGCCAAGCAGATCCGCATGGCCCTGGACAGGGAGGTCAACGAGGACTACGAGGCTGCGTTCAGCTACTACAAGAACGGTGTGGACCTGCTGCTAAATGGAGTTCAAGGTAGCGGGTTCTGTTTTCACAGCACTATATGCATTTTACCTGTATATGGTAAAGCGTAAAACAGGCTGATAGATGGGTTAACATTTCACCAGCATGAGTATTTTTATTCCTTAGTCCTGCACGTGTCGAAGATTTTAAGAATACTTAAAAGCACCTTCGATCAGAATACATACATGACGCCTTCAGTTCTAAACTTGCGAAAGTGAAATAACAGTTGATATATAATATATAATTGCGATGTGATTGTTCATTGTGTGGAATGATTAAATGATACTTAGGCTGCGTCCACAACAGCATACTACCATAGTATACCTACCCTACTACTGAAAATATTTCTAATGGTGATACATACTATTTAGTGTGGTAGTATGTGGGTTTGGAACTTACATAGCTCCTAACTGAAGACACTGCTCAAGCTCAAATAAAAAAAACATTACTTACTGCTGCCCTCTGAAGGTGTTATAGCACCAAGCCAGAAGTTAGAACTTTTGTCGTTTTCGATTGTCTCAAAAAATGCATTTTCAACTTTCCTTTTTTTTCACATTGCTATTTACATCATTCCCACTAAAGAAAAGGCACCCAATTCACATTCTGTTTTTATGTGATGTTAACATTGTGAAAGCTAACACAAGTGAAAAATAATTGCAGTCGGCTTTAGTAATTGTGATTAGGCAGTTACGTAATAATTGTGACAGGACTAACATTAGGACATAGTTTTATTCTATAGTCTCCAGGATGGTATGCTAAAAATCATAATTTACTAATTCAGACTATAAGAGGGGACTGCATGACTACAGGAGGGGAGAGAACTCTGAGAGCCTGGGCTGGAGCTCTGGGCAGAGGGTCAGTAAGGAAATCTGCATTAGCTGACAAGATAGAATGAAACAGGAACGTGATTCATAACTCTGAAGCGAACTTGAGAAAATGAGAATGAGATCTGTTACAAAAACTCTTGCTAGAGCATAAGTGAAACAGATGCTTTCGACATGCACTTTTGCAATGACTTTGCTTCACCGTAGCTATAATGCTAAATAGCATGCTAACCTGTACAGGGGGCAGCTAGGTCAGATCTTCAGAATCAGTTTGGGTTCAGTTCAGGATTTTCTGAGAGCAGCTCGAGGAACTAATTTGCTAACCCAAAAACACAGTGTTGTTGTACAGCCCACTCATTTGCAAAGCCTAGTTTAACTGCTGATTAGCTGCCTAATTACAAAAATCTACATCAGATTTATGATAGCCATGGTCACTGAATATTAGGGTGACCATATTTTGGTTTTCAAAAAGAGGACACTGGGGGCAGGATGGCAGTATGGGGCAGACTTTAGAAAGCAAATGTTAACAAGAAAGCAAAGCCAAGAGAGAAGTCTTAAGGCAAGGTTTAAACTCACCAATAGCTGATGCAGATCTTACATTAAGAGGTGAACTATTCCACAATCTAGGAGCAGAAAACGTTCGATCTTCTTTAAGCTTTAAAAAGAGAGTGGGACAGTGAGCCGTCATTTATTAGTGGATCAATCTGTCAGATGAGTAAGGACTAATTGTATTACAAATATACTGTGGGGCCCGGCCATGTAATGCCTTAAAAACAAACAGTAAAGTTTTAATATCAATTCTGTACCTGACAGGAAGCCAATGTGGAGAAGCATTGACAGTGAAATGCTGTCTCTTTTCCTTGTGCCAGTAAGGAGTCTTATGGCAGCATTTTGGA
The DNA here is from genome assembly GCA_023558415.1 of Piaractus mesopotamicus. Taxonomy (NCBI): domain Eukaryota; kingdom Metazoa; phylum Chordata; class Actinopteri; order Characiformes; family Serrasalmidae; genus Piaractus; species Piaractus mesopotamicus. The sequence continues at coordinate 28,927 of JAILXH010240485.1, read as the reverse complement.
CAAGTCACAGACTGACTGACTCCCATATAGAGAATTACCATGATTACGACAAGTTGTGATAAAAGCAGGTAAAACTATCTCTAGATAATGAAATGAGAGGACTGATTTCAATTTAGAAATATGCCTCAGCTGATTAAAAATTACTCTTTAGGACTGAATTTGTTTGTCAGATTTAAGAGATGAAATCAAAAATGACCCCAAGCTTTTTAACACAGCTAGATAAGTTAGAAAAGAAAGGACGCAGGTGGTCACCAATAGTTTGTATGCACTCAGAGGGAAGCCAAGTGGAAGCATGTATAAAGAGAATAAAATAGGCCCTAAGGTGGAGCTCTGAGGTAAGCCATTAGAAATGGGTGCTGATGACGAAGTAAGTCTTGCCATCTGAACAGCGAATGTGCAGTCTTTAAGGTAAGAGGAAAACCAAGGCAAGGCTTTTCTCTGAATGCTCACCCCATGATTTAGATGATCCAAGAGAATATTCTGGACAATTATATTGAATGCAGCAGATCAAGCATTTGTAAAAAGACGGAGTTACCAGAGTCAAGTTAAAGCAGTAAATTATTTGTCAATTTCTAAAGAGCTGACTCAATGCACTCTGAAGTCTGACTGAAACTTGTCCAAAATGTCACTTTCACTTAAATTGAAAACTGAATAAATCAAGAAGTCAACAAAAGAGTAATTAAAAATCCAAACCAGTGTTCTTTTAACTATGTTCTACTAATGAAGACATTATATTTCAGGTTTTATTGTATGTTTATTTGTATTTATTCTTATGTCATACAGGGGGAGTTTCTCAGACCCAGATTAAGCCTAGACCAAAAAGAATTTTCAACAACACTGCAATTTAGTTCAAGACTAGGCTTCATCCATGTCCGGGAAACTGGCCCCTTAAATGTTTTACAGGCAAAAATACACATTCTGACAAGATAAGTAGTTTTAAACGGTTTTCAGTGTATTAAGCAACAAGTCTGTTGTTGGTGAGGTTTTCCTGTTGAGCATGTTGGAAAGCAATAGGCAAATTGCTTCAGTTTACTTCCTGGATACGTTCCTAATAGATGATTAATACTGAAGAAGCCATGTAGGCCTACTGGCACACATTCACTCAACAGAAGCAGAATCAAGGTGCTGGCAAATCCTTAAAATAATAAACAAAGTATGGCATCTACATAGCACCTCACGCAATTGCAGTCTTTGCTGTGTTCTAATCTGAACCCTACAGTGCACAACAATGTTTGTCACCAAGGCTTTTTCATTTCAGAATTGGCCTGGGTGATTCACTCAGAACATAATATTTGAATACAAAGGTAAGGAGATTCTTTATTAGAGAGTGAACCATTCTTCTGTCTTTTAGTGGATCCGAACAAGGAGAGGCGGGAGGCTGTGAAGCGGAAGACCACTCAGTATCTGAAGAGAGCCGAGGAGATCTTCAACTCTCATCTACTGAATAATCTCAGCAAGGGCACCACACAGTTAGGGGTGTGAAACCTACATACATACATATTCTCTATCCTCAAATCAGTGTAATCCTAATACATGAACATTTTAGGTGAAAAGGATGAAAGGACGAATAGAAATGGCCCAAATGTATGTGGAGTGAAAAGTTGCCATTTTGGAGATGATTGTTTTGTTAGGACAGAGATAATATATATATATATAATATATGAACTTTTGAAGTTCCCCATTAACGTGTTTCAAACAGTACTGTGAACGAAAGCCACAGAACACACTTCATTTATTTAATTTCCAGTCAAAACAGCCATTAAGTGCAAGTTCTTCATTCAGCATCAAGGAAAAAAGTATATATTTAACAGAAACGTACATATAAGCCAAAACATATCTAATTTTTCAGTGTTTAGCGTGTTCATACATTACCTTTACTACGGCTTCCGTTCTTTTCGGGAGATTTGCTTTTAGTTTCTCAAAGAAACCTGCAGCGATGTTTTTCAACAGCTCCAAAGTTCAGTCTTAGAAGTTGGTAGCGTTTTCTGCTTCTCATGATCCAAGTAATCCCAAACGTCAGTTACAGATGAAGCTTTATGTACTGTTTATCTGATGGTCTTGCGCAGTTGTTAGTAGTCACATTTTTCTCTATTTCAATGGCTGCTGATGCTGGAAATTAAATACATGAAGGGTAGTCTCTGACTTTTACACAGTACTGTATATTCTGTGTTGTCATGGAGTTCCCCATGCTGGGTGATGCTGCCATCATACAAATGTGACAGTCATGCTCACATTTCCACTCCCATATTCTGCTTATTCCATCCAGTCTGTAGATATTCCTTGCTTTGTGAGTCATCAGCTCTCACTCATCATTTTCCTTCTCCTAACGTTACTCTGCACTGCTCATTAATAGAAGGCGAGCGTGGAGCTAAGGGTGTATCATGAGGCTATCTGCATCATCCCCCATTTACTCAAAGCCTAACTCATGTCTCCTCCAATAAAGCCAGTCTGAGCTGCCTGTCTCTTCCTCTTTGGATTTAAACTGCACAGCAATAGAGCACCCTCCCTCCTTCACTTTGCCATGGAGAAGAATGAGATTAATTCTGAATGCACTCAACTCTGAGCCCTCGCATGTTGTGTAATCCCCAGATGTGTGCCTCCTTTTGGAGCTGTGAAGGCAATATGATGGCTGTGAGGTCATGCACAAGCTGAAACAGCTTTTCTTCTTTAGTAATGCCTGACTGTAGTAATGTGATTGTGTGTGTGTGTGTGTGTGTGTTTTGGTCAACAGGGTTACAGCAGCCTAAGATTCAGGTCAATCAGACATCTCAGCTCCCCAGTG
>JAILXH010240477.1:46092-59467 GCA_023558415.1 Piaractus mesopotamicus | reverse complement strand
TATATATATATATATATATATATATATATATATATATATATAAAATGTGGGTTTTTGTGATATCACAGAAATAGTGAATTCTAAACAGGCTGTGGTTGTTGAGCGAGACATTTTGAAACTTTTTTTTTTACTTCCTACATCAAACTATTTCTAAAAAAATGCAGGATTGTCATGATATCAGACTTCAGAATCCAGGTTTAGTATCACAGCGCTTGATTCCCAAAGATTTGGCAAAAATGTTAAAACTCTTATAATTGTCTAAACACCCAGTGTTTATTAACAGTACAAACAGTACTCTTGAAAATATTATCATGAGAGAAAGCAAAATAAGTAACTGAATAATTCAAGCAGCATCATTCAAGGGAAGATTAATGGTGATATGATATACAGGATAGCTTCACAATACAACATACAAAATAACTTATTGTGATCGTCTTTCTCTCTGCTACTTGCTGTTGAAGGTGTACCATCTCAATCAATATTACTTCATTTATGTCTCTCAGTGCAGTTTCTTTTTTTGTTCTTCTCCAGCCCTCAAGAACTTGCTTTGGAAATAAAAGCCTTCATCAGTGGTGTTGACCAGACAAAAGGACGTAAGCTCAGTATTCGCGATCATGCCCGCTGTGCTGTGCGTCTCCTCCGCACTGTCCCAGCGTGCCGAGGTGCAGTCCTGGAGCACTTGAGGGGTGTTTACGATGAGTATGTGGCAGCATTTTTCCAAGACCTCGAGGCAGAAAGTGACAGTGGGAGTAACAGCACCACTGGAGGGACCAACCCCAACGTGTCAAACTTGGAGGATGTGATTAAAGAGATTCATGCTGTTCTGCTGGAGTTTATTAGGCTTAACCCGAAAGCTTGGGCTCCGCTGGTGTCTTCCTGGGCGGTGGATTTACTTGGCCAGCTCAGCAGTAAGCATGCAGGAAGAAGAGCAACCCCTCACTCCTCCAGTCTGAATGAGCTCCTTCAGCTGTGGATGTCGTGTGCAGCCACTCGCTCCCTCATGGAGTGCTACTCCCAGTGTCTGGCCGCAATGTTAGCCTGGTGCCCTGATGCTTGTGTGGATGCATTGTTGGATACGTCCGTGCAGCACTCTCCTCATTTTGACTGGGTGGTTGCCCACATCGGCTCTGCTTTTCCTGGTACAATCATTAGCAGGGTGCTGGCTTGTGGACTTAAGGACTTTTATGCACATGGATATCCTTCAGGAGAAAAGGGCAGCCAGCTGCAAGCAATAGACAAAGCCAGCAGAGTGCCAAAAATTGGCTCAGTCGTGGGTATCCTTGGGCACTTGGCCTCCAGGCATTCTGATAGCATTAAGAGGGAGCTCCTCAGGATGTTTCAAGATAGTTTGTCTCCTCCACCACAAAATGCACCTCCATCTTCCGGGGCTGCAGGGTGGGAGAGCTCCCCTCATCTCCGCAGGGCTACGGTACCTTTCCTGCTCCAGCTGGCTGCCCTCTCCCCAACTCTCCTTGGTGCTGTGTCTGCTGAGCTGGTGGAGTTCCTTCGACCACCCGTGCTACTTCAGCTTCAAGCTCAGTTCCAGGGTCTTCCCAGAGAAGAGCTGGAAAACATGCTGGGGCTGGCAGTGCACCTAATCAGCCAGAGCCCTGCGGGTGGAGCCCGGGTGCTGCGATTCCTTGCAGACACTGCCACACCAGCCTCCGTTATAATTTCAGGCCCCACGCCCTCCCCGCATGACGGTGTACGTGAAGCATGTGACCGGCTACTTCAGATGCTTCTTTTGCATCTCCACAAGCTTGTGTACAATCGACCTGAAGGTGATGAACCATATTCACACACAACGTCCTCCATTGCGATGCCACGTGTGATCCCATTCCTTGAGGAGCTACAGGCCCATGTTGGAGAGCTCTGCGCCGAAACTCTCCGACTGGAGCGAAAGAGGCACCTGTGGTTGCATCAACTTCTGTGTTTGCTATCCGTGTATGGTGGCCCTAGCGTGGCCACTGAAGCCCTGTGCCAGCTGCTCACCCAAGCCAGGAGCCCAGAAGAGCTTGCGCTGGCTTCACAGCTCCACTCGCCTCTTTCCTCCTCCATCCCGGGATTGCTTCCATCAGCTGTGGCCCGTTGTGTTGCCCAGATCCACACCCAGAATCTCAATAGCAGAGAACTAGCACAGCTTCTGAACAACCTGGCCACAGCTGTGCAAAGTCAGGAAGAGGACTGCAAAGCAGGTGGAACCACAGCTGGAAGTTCCCTTCACTCATCGATGGCAGCCCAGGTTGGAGCTGCTGTTTCCTGCCACCTTCATGATTTCTGTCCGCTGCTCCTTCACGGTGACACTATGGTGTCCAGAGCAGCTGCTCGTCTGCTGTCCTGCAGCCAGCTTCCAAGAGCTTGCTCACCAGCCCATCTGCTACTTATATCACGGGCCGCAGTGGCACATTTCTTCATAGCTCTGCGACAGAGGGGTGAGGGGCTGAAAATTGGAGGGCAGAGTGGCGGAGAGGCAGTGGGTTACTCCATGCGCTTGCTGTCCCGCTTGGCGGCTTACTCCTCCTTGATGCTCAAAGCTGTGCTCCAGCAGCTTGTGGAGGGAGCTTTACACAAAGGCAACCGAGAGCTGTTTGGGGGTCAGAGGGAAAGCCCTGGTGAAGATGGAGCCCCTTTGCCCACTCTAGGTCCAGATTTGGGTGTGTCACTGCTGAACATCAACTGCAAGTTTGGCACCACTGTCAACTTCTCTGGTAGCGTGTGGTCTGTGTTCCATGCTGGGGTGATCGGAAAGGGACTGAAACCTCCCCACACTCCATCGCAGTCTGACGCGGACAAGGTAAACCAGAACATGCAGACCTTGCTTGCTGTCATAGTCCAGTGTTGCAGCTCTGGTGGAGGAGGGAGCTGCAGTAATGGATCAGGCACGGGTTCTGGCAATGGCCGCTACAATCATGCTGGTGAAACCGTCTCGGATGAGCCCTCCCCAATCAATGCTGAAGCAGCCAAGGTTATCGCAGTAGCTCTGGTGGAGAACGTTTGCCCAGATGTAGCAAATGGCGAACTGTCATGGCCACCTGAGGAACATGCCAAAACCACTGTTGAGCGAGACATTCACATCCGCCGATGTTTTGAAGCAAATCCTGTTTTGTTTCATCTCCTTCGAGTGGTGGCAGCTGGGCGCCCAGCTCTGTGCTATTGTTCTGCTGTTCTGAGAGGCCTTCTGGCCACATTGTTGGCCCACTGGGAGGCTTCAAGAGAGCCTTCAGTGCTAGATTCCCCCTGGCACCTCCAGGCATCTTGTCTGCTTGTGTCCTGTATGGGAGAAGGTCAGCTTCTGCCCCCAGTGCTAAGCAACATCCATGAGGTCTTCCCTCATCTTTCCCCATTTGAGGTCAGGCTTTTATTGCTGGGTGTGTGGGAGTACATGCGAGGGAACAGCCCGATGCCACAGAAATTCACCTTTAGTGCTGAGAAAGGAGTGTTTTTCAGAGATTTCTCTCGGGACGGTGATGTGGCGCGGTACATAGCACCAATCCACAGTGTCCTTCACAAGAACATTGACCGACTTGGGCACCTGTGTTGGAGGTTTCAGATATAGCTATCAGTGGCATTCAGAAGGGAGTGCAAACCTTTTTTAGAATATATGAGTTTTTTTGGTATTCTCGATATTTTTCTTGTACTGTTCACTGTTATTCTTGTACTGTTAGTGTTCGTCTCATTAATTTTTATGGGAGATTCTTTTTTCCTGATAGTAAAACAAATTCACATAGTCTGAGTGAAATGGTTTGTTTGTCCCTTATTGGCTGTCATTAGAGAGAAAATTTGGATTCACTTTGCAAATGGGGAAATGCTGAATGAGGAAGAACACTGTGACCATATAACATGTAATAGCCTTTTTCCATTTTGTGGTTATATTTTATATTAGCAAATGTTTAAATTGTTTAGGTAAAAAATCATATTTGTTGGACATCTGATTTCGAACACCGACAAAAATGTACATAGCTGTGTTAAACACTTTATACAGTCTTTTCATTATGCTCATGTCTCTTGATGAGAAAATAAAAATCTTTTAAAATCTGATTTTTGTGAAGTACTGCATTATTTAAACATTAGATATTTTCTTCAACTTTCAAGCTTCAACTTTTCTAACAGATGGTCTCACATTTTCAAGCACTCAAGTGAAAAAAATCAAATTCATAGTAGATTCTATAAATACAAGTTGGCCAGACCCTGAGTCAGCAAAGTAGTCCCAAATCATAACATTTCTTCTTAGGGGAAAGAAGGTTAATATGTGCATTTAATTGTAAGAAGTTGTGGAGACGAATGAGGAAAGTGTGAGATCTCCTTGTACATGGATATACTGCTGAAAGACAGAGATATAGAAGAGCAGTACATAAGAAAGGTAAAAGAAAGCTTACACTATTACTTTCGTCGTGTCTAGTTTGAGGATGTTTCATTTTTTTAAGTTTTTTTTTAAATTAAATACGAAGTTTCTGGAAACGTGAACCTCATTTTGTTTTATCTCAAGTATGAAAATGTGATTCTTTGGTTTACAGCATACCAAAAAGAAGACAAAAAACAAAACTTTTTACTCAGTGAAACATTTTCAGTTTTGCCAAATACTCCACAAATAAATCAAAACATTTTCTGAATGATGGCAAATTTTGTATTGCATTAATTACTTCTTTAAAGAACAGAAAGCTATTAAAACTAACGATTTTTAATAAGTACGCCTTTTTTGTTTGAAATACATAAGTATATAATGTGATAATTATATGATACTTCTGTATATATTTTGTATGCTTGTTTTATTTGTTATATCTGATATTTTAATATTTTAGAAAAGCTTCTGTACAAAACAGTGGCTGCGTCCCAAACAGCTTGCTACAGCACTAAATAGTGTGTAAAAATAGTGCACCATCGTTAGAAGTGCATTCGTTAGTGTAGTATGTAAAGTACAGAGAGCGTGGTTTGGGACGCAGCCAGTGATTGGAGGGTCCGCTGTTACCCAGCAGTCAGAGCAAACAAGCCGAGATCCGGGGGGCCGGGCTTAACGGAGCCGTTGCAAGATGGCTGCTGCCTTCAATGAAAGGTAGAAGGAAGATTTAAGTCATCATTTTTATATTTGACTTCGGTCTTCTTAGTAGTAGCTCGCTACATTTTTGCGTATGTAGGTTAACTTACTGATGCTGCGTCCTTCTGTTTACTCCAAGACTCCAGCTGTTATCTCGCAGGTGTTGAATGAGGAAGCTGGAGCCGGATGAGTGCGCGGCTGCTGTGGGATTTGTTAGCTAAGACGACCAGTCATTTCCACTTGATCGAGTTAGCGACGGGCTACCACGCTCCGTTTTAACGACTGTTCAAAGACGAAGCTGAAGCCAGCTTCTTATTCGAATTTACCCGTTCAGCCTTAAATGGTGCAGCATCTACATAGCTAGCCAGCTAACTTACTGGCGCCTGCTACACCATTTAAGGTGGAACGGGAAAATTCGAACAAGAAGGTGGCGAATAGGAAGCTGACTTCAGCCTCGGTGTTCAAAGACCATTTGTACTGAATGTCTCTTTACTGTTTAGTCCGTGAGATTTGTCGTAGCGTCGTTTATTCATTCATTCGCAGGTCTTACTGGTTTACGAAAGCAAAGTTTACCCCATTTCTCCCGTTTCTAAACGACTCTTGGACCCTCCTGGGGTCGCATTGTCAGCGATAGCTGTCTCTAGCTAGCTAACCTAGCACCAACGGATGTCTGCGTGGGTAGATTCGTAAACGAATGCAGGGGTGTTGTAACCGAAATTATTTTTCTGACTTCATCAAAGGTTCAACACATTTTCTGACGCCTTTCTGGTGGTAGATGGACAATGACTGTGTAGTTTTAGTGCCATTAAACAGTAGCTAGCTTCTTTGGCTCTTTGTGTTGAGGGTTTGTAGTTTTCTTTGTAGGTTATCTCTGTATTTCTGTTATGTAACGTTACTGGTGTAACGGAAGTATATATATATATATACTTTATTGCTGATTTTGTGTCGTATTCATTTATAGCTTTGTCTATGTAATATATATATACTCTGAAATGCTAAAGATAAGACCTTGTTAAACAATGTCTTCTTTTCCCTGGATCAGAATGGGGCTGCTTTTGGGGCTCTGCATCTCTTTGCTCCTTGGTGGCAGCTGGGCTGTGGACCGAGGAAACTTCAAAACCTGCAATCAGAGTGCCTTCTGCAAGTAAGTGGTGGCCAGTGTTTCTTGGATTCCACATACTGGATGTCCTTTAGCTCGTACCGTAGGTTTTTACTTTTTATATTAGACCAGCCTTACATTAGCTACACAACACCTTCAGAAACTTTAGCTGAAGTCTCTTTTTGTCTGTTGCCAGGCGCCAGCGGGCACTGAAGCCAGGGCAGTCTCCGTATAGAGCTTTGCTGGACACTCTGGAGCTGAGCGACTCCAGACTGACTCTGCAGCTCATCAATGACAACAACAAGGTCTGTCTAAGTAATATATCAGGTGTCATATTGGATATTTTCCCATGTGAACACCACCTTGTTATGACTCAAAACGTTTTTTAATTTTGTTGATCATTGGCATTACCTAATTTTTTTGTCTTTCAGCCAGAATCTTGCTCACTATTCCTTTTCCTGTGTTTATCACTGTCGCTGGCAGGTGCATTTGCTGCTGGAGCTGTACAGACTGCAGGGGAATATCACTCGTGTGAAAATAAATGAGCTGAAACCGTTGAAACCTCGTTTCGAGGTGCCAGACGTGCTGGTAGGGGATCCACCCACTGAGCCGTGAGTGTCCATTCAGATTTAAGCTTTTGAGCTAGCATTGCATTGAGATTAGCCGCAGGGTGTTTGGATAGGTATAACATGTGATGCTTATTCATTCATGAATGTGTCTGTATCTCTTTATGCCAGTCTCTCAGTTCTCTCCCAAGATGATAATGGTGTGGTGCTGTCACTGGGGGCAGAGAGCCAGAGGCTCATAGTTAGCGCTCGTCCATTCAGGCTGGACATCATGGAGGGTCCAGAAGTGCTTCTGTCACTCAACTCCCGGGGTCTGCTGGCTTTTGAGCACTTGCGGCTCCGCAAGGACACGTGAGTATCTGCTCCAGTCTCTCCTGCGTTCCTTCATATTGATTGGTGATGTATTGTCTGTCATCTGATTGGCATCTGATAGTGTGATATTGTGATATATTTGGAAATGTCATAATATTGGCATTACTGCCCAGCACTTACCCTTCGTCTGCATTCCCTGACTGAATCCTCTGAAGTTGTACAAATTTTTTCTGACTTTTCACTCTCCACCAACAAATTTGCATCTGAGTTTAGATCGAGGGGATTATCAAAAGCAGCTACATGTTCTTATGTGTATCATGTTGTTCAAAATTAGCCATTGATCCAGGTCTCAAAAATGTTCATATGTTGGCTTACAAGTCAGGAAGGTGAAAAAGAATGCAATTAATCAAAAGGAGAGTAAAAATATAACATTGTTTGCCTCAAGAACTGGCCATAAATACATGCATGCACTTTAACCAGAGTCTGTACATCTGTATATCAGTAACAACTGAACTAGTTTTTCCCTTTTAGTTCAACAGTTGTAGTTAGGCAGAACCGCTGTGATCATTAACGATAAGTTTTATTACAGGGGCTTTTCTGTTCTCTTGTCTGGGTCTTTAGCCTTTTAAGTACTGTTACTTTTGAGTGTTTATGCAAACAGGAAAAACAAGCTTGTGAGCTTCCTGTGACAGGATAATGGTGTAAAAGAAATCATCTAAAATGCGCTTTGAGCTTCTGCCTGTCCCTCTGCTATCTCTAATCAGATGTCCTTTAAGTTATCTCTCTTTTTTTTATCTTTATGTTGATGTAATATGAGTTTACTTGTAATATTTTAATTTAATATTAGTTGTATTTTAGCACTGAAACAACTTAAGAACATTAGATTCTCTTTTGTAAGAGATTAATAAGACTGTGGTGTTGCTATTGCAACTTGTGAGATATTCACTCATGTCGTTCCAGCCGCACAAGCTGCTAAAAATAACAGCAGATGGGGAATAAAGTAACAGCAAAGCAAAGAATTTGCCTTTGACACATGGATTGTAGATCAAATAAGGTTTATTTTTGTTGCTTTGATTCTGATTCACAAATGTTAAGTGTCTTTATTGTAATACAAAGTAGGGTGGGATGATGCACATATACCACGAATATATGTGAGGGAGAGATCTGAATTTTGTAAAGTGATAGGCTAGTGAAGGTTAAAAATAAAATAAATGAACTTTTACTTTCACAAAAAAAAAATAAAAAAAAAAAATAGTGCTTTCTGACCCGTCAACAAACAGCCTCATGTCTAATTTTGTGCACTTTAGCCATTGCAGTGTGACATCAACCGAATCAAATGAAAACATACAGTGTCACAAAAACCCAAAATGTGATATGAACCAGCTGTGAAAACAGAAGAGAGACTGCTTTCTGCTGGATGACTTTTGTCTCTCTTATGTGAATGAGTTCTTCTCATCTCTTATTTCGTGTGTGTTTGTGCATCACAGCCAAGCAGACCCAGAGGGTGCAGAAGTGAAAGAGAATGTAGATGGAGCTGAACAGCAGGACGAGGAAGAGAAGGTTTGTGTGTGTTCATTATCTATCTTTGTCTGGTTTCTTCTTATTCTAGGCACACAGCTATTGTTTAATGCCCTGCTCTGTAGGCACATTGGCATTTGGTCTTAATGGTTGAGCGTAAATGCTTAGAAAATGCATTTGCCATACCTGACTATCAAGTTTTTGCTCTTTGAGAATCTTATGTAATGTTGCAGTATGAGTTAATATCTGGTTGAGAAACAGCCCTGACATGATTTTCTGGTTATTAAATTACTAACCTTTTGTAAAGCCCTGACAGCTGAATCCTCCTTCCTTGCACTGTTCATGTTTCACTCTTTTCTGCCACTTTTTTTTTTGTTTCCGCTCATGCACAAATCATGTCATCTGTATCTGTGTCAACAGGCAGAAGATGGTGGGAAAGATAAAGAGGAAGACGGTTTGTGGGAGGAGACTTTTAAGACACACACGGACAGTAAACCGAATGGTGCGTGGGCTCAGTGTGTCTGAATAAGGAGAAAAACAATTCTGTAGTAGCAGTTGGTGGTGCAAAAGCCTGCTTGTATGAAAAAAGAGGTGTCATATTCTTTCTCAAAATATGTGACACAAAATTCAAGAGATGTCTAACTGGGGCTCCCGAGTGGCGCAACTGTCTAAGCGTTGGCCCTATCATCAGGAGATTGCGAGTTCGATCCCTGGTGTTGCTACAGCCATCCGTAGCCGGGAGTCCAAGAGAGCATAATTGGCCTCGCTCTCTCTGAGTGGGTAGGATGGCCCTCCCTCTCCCCCCATCACTCAGTGCGATGCTAGTCAGCGCAGGCGTCTGTTAGCTGACGTAGATCTGGCGGTTGGCGCCTTCCTCCGAGCGCGTTTAGCTACGTGAGCGGCTGTTCGAAAAAATGCGGTGGCTGGTTTCACAGGTCTCGGAGGAAGCCTGTGTTAGCCTTCACCCTCCTAGCACCGGTAATATCGTGTGATTGGGGGAGTCCTAACTAGCGGGTGGAATTGGAAACAACTAAATTGGGGAGAAAATTGGGTAAAAATCCCCAAAAAAATTATAAAAAACAAAAAAACGAGATGTCTAACTAAATGTAGAAATGTTCAATGATCATTCTGTTCATTAATCATTCTGATTAACCTCAAACGTTAACCTCAGTCCCCCCAGCTAGAGTGTTGCAGTTCACTTTTATTTTTTGTGCTATTTTTTTTATTAACAAAGGTATGTTGCCTTTGCCAGGTTATTCCCAAACAGAAGAAGACTGTAGCCAGTATTCAGTTTTCTGTAGTGTCTTTCTATAGTTTTCTGTTGCTGTTTGCGCTGTAATGGTGGGATGTCTTTACTCTGTTTATTATGTGCAAATTCTGCAAATATATTTGCCATTTAAAAAAAAAAAAATCCTTTCCCTCCTCAGGTCCCACATCTATTAGTTTAGACTTTTCTTTGCCTGGAGTAGAACATGTTTATGGTATACCAGAACATGCAGACAACCTTAAACTCAAAACCACAGAGTAAGTACACATTGTATTTAATTTTTTTTATTTATTATTAAATTAATTTAAGGACTGGCACAGTTACTTGTTTTCATTTCTTTATTCAGTGGGATGTTTACTGTTTCCTCTCCCTCTCAAAAGCCTATGGGTATTACTTAACTAACTTTGCTTGTTTTCCACAGTGGGGGAGAACCGTACAGGCTGTATAATCTGGATGTGTTTCAGTACGAGCTCTATAACCCCATGGCCTTGTATGGAGCTGTGCCAGTTATGCTGGCCCATAATACGCAGAGAACCATGGGCATCTTCTGGCTTAATGCTGCTGAGACCTGGGTGGACATCAGCTCCAATACTGCTGGCAAAGTAAGGAGAATATTTCTGCTTTTTCTTCTTCAAACTTCAGAGTTTAAGAGTATGAACGTTTAAAAAAAACAAATAAATAAAGAGTATGGTTGTAAACTTCTCTGAACCCTATAGAAGTTAGAGCTAGGGCTGTTAGTATTGATTTTATGAGTTATTGAGTAATCTTATGATTATTTTGATCAAGCAGTCTTTTTTTTTTTTTTTTAAACTAAATTAAGACAATTTCAGATATGTAATATCTATAGGTATCAGCAAATTTACTGCATTATAAGTCATTAAGTCTGTAATGCTGCTTTATTCTAGTCTTTTCATGAACTCGCAACCATGCATATCGTTATATAGCATTGTTTATTGCAAAAATCTTTTTTTAAAAGTAGTTTACACTACTATGATAATGATGATATCCGTGACCTCTTCTGTTGGAATTACACTTTTTTTTTTTTTTACACGTTTTCATATGGTTAATTTTTTAATACAGGTTTAATACTTCTTATACATTTAAGATTTGAAACTTGCAATAGACATTTGAGTTTCTTTTTTTTTTTTTGCTTTGTATGTTTGTTTTCCAGTGTGTCCTTCAGTTAAAATGAACTGAATTTTACATGAGTGAAAAACAACTTTTTACTTCATATACACTTTTATTTCATATAAATGCAATTTATAACAAAAATTTTTTTAATAATTTTACTTTGTGCAGTGTGGATTTACAAACATATGTGCATTTGTGAGAGTCAGCAGGTGTCTGTTTCCTTTTTCAGTGATGCGCACAATAGTGACTTGAGTATTAGTAGCACCACCTTGTGGAGAATCAGCTAAACTGAGCTTTATTATGAATTCAAATCGTAAACTAATTAATAATAATTTCTGCTATTAAGCTGATTTGTCAAGGATGGAAATTTTAATAGTAGAAATTATTAATAATAGTAGAAATTACTGCTAATTTCTACTATTAATATCACTCAATTAAAATGTCCATCCTTGCCAAATCAACTTAATAGTAGAAATGACTAATAATTACAATAATTATAATTATTAGTAATAAATAATTACTAATAATTATTACTATTAAGCTGATTTAAGCTAATTAAAGCATGTGTTTTATAAATTTATCATCAGAGTGTGAGCTTTCACGGGGTTCACAGCATTTCAGAGTAAATTTCTGTCTGCATCTTCAGTTATTTGTTGTCTGTTACCACTTTTTAGTTTTAATTTTATGTGGAAAGCAAAAATGGCACCATACAGACAAAGAGAGAAGCAGGTATTTTGGGTAGATTTTCAGTAAGGAGCAATGTAAAGGTTGGAAAAGCGCACGAGTAGAACAGTAAAAATGTTTTCAGTTTTTGGGGTGCTGTGCTGTTTTGATGTTGTTAAATTCTTTTTATATTTATTTTATTTTTTTTCCTGCCACTGTCTCCTTGCTTATTGCAGACAGTATTTGGGAAGATGCTGGACTTTGTTCAGGGCTCCAGTGAAACTCCTCAGACTGATGTCCGTTGGATCTCTGAGAGTGGTATCATCGACGTCTTCATCATGCTCGGACCAAAACCCTCTGATGTCTTCACACAGTATGCCTCACTTACAGGTACATGCATACGCATACAGCTTGTGCTTTCTGCTACCCTTTTAGGCTCTCCATCATTTCTTCATCATTAAACTGTTTTTTCTTTAGTTCAGGTTTTAAGGCTACATCTCAGAAATAAAACCTGCCATCAATAACTGTAGCATGTTGCATCACTGTGGTCTTATTGTTTATTGTCTCTACCTCCATCTCTCACTCGCATCACACATGCAAGGCACTCAGTCTTTCCCTCCTCTGGCTGGTCTGGGCTATCACCAGTGCCGATGGAACTACAATGACCAGGATGATGTGAAAGCAGTGGATCAGGGCTTTGATCAGCATGACATCCCATACGATTTCATCTGGCTGGACATTGAGCACACAGACGGCAAGCGCTACTTCACCTGGGACTCTGAAAAGTTCCCCCAGCCCAAAGAGATGCTGCACGGCATCAAGGACAAGAGACGCAAGGTGATTCATCACTTACCTATTGTCTGTTCACTGAAGGTTAATATATGGTTAATTGAGTAAACTCAATACTAGGGTTTTATCATTTATTAGATTTAAATAATGCATTACTCTTTTGCTATGAGAGGTAAAACAGCAATATAACATTTCAATAAATCAGCATTTTAGAAATCTAAGATCAGATTATCTGATAATCCCACTCCAGTGATGACATTTTGGAATCCTGTGTTTGGTAGATGGTAGCTATCGTTGACCCTCATATTAAGGTGGACAGTGGCTACAAGATCCACAGTGAGATCCGTGCCAGAAACTTCTATGTCAAAAATAAAGATGGTGGAGACTACGAGGGATGGTGCTGGCCAGGTGAGAACACTGTCTGGAAGTTGTGGCATCATTTTTACTGTTCACTCGAAATAATATTGTTTACAGAGTCATCTGTACTCTTTGTTCTTGCTTTGCAACTTTGATGCTCGTCTCAGAATTGTCCTTTTCAGCTTCTCTCTTTCTCTCTCTAATGCACAGGCAACTCTGGTTACCCAGACTTCACTAATCCAGAGATGAGAGCTTGGTGGGCCAGTATGTTTGCATATGATAAGTATGAGGTAAGACTTAGTATTATATTACAAAAGGTGATTACTTTTTCAAGCAGAGGCTGGTCTACCAACGTAAGGCCTATGCAGAGAGAAAACGAGCACCAATACATGTTATTTAAAAAGATCTTTCGGCTAAATGTTGGATCTCACATGCTGTCCCCAGGGTTCAATGGAGAACTTGTACACCTGGAATGATATGAACGAGCCATCTGTGTTTAACGGCCCGGAGGTTACTATGTATAAAGACGCAGTGCATGGCAAGTGGGAACATAGGGACCTCCACAACCTCTACGGCCTCTATGTGGTGAGGCAAACAGTGCATTACGCAGGCTGGTGTAGGGGTTTAGGGGAAAAAAAACT
>JAILXH010240477.1:19433-31827 GCA_023558415.1 Piaractus mesopotamicus | reverse complement strand
GCAGTCTTTTTTTTTTTTTTTTTTTTTTTTTAGTGATAATGATGACCCAGAGAAAATGAGTAAAATGGATGATGGCTCTGCTGTTACGGCTCCTGTTCAAGGTGTCCCACCTACTATGCCCCCTGTTCCTATGACAACACCACCTCCCCCCATGATGGGTGGGGACATGAGTGGGTATGGAAGTTACAGCAACTGGTATCAGGTATGTGCAATGTAACATTCCTTCATGTTATCCATTTCACATGTAGGATTACTGTATGTCATAGGTTGTTTAATTCTCAACATTATGATTATGTATAATATTTTAATGCAGTGAAATAATTCCCTTCCAGTCTAGAGCTATAGGTAAACTTCCTTCATTCTTTTTTGTTCTTTTTCAGCAGCAGCAGTATGGGGGATATAGTGGATACCAAAACCCATGGAATCAGTACAATCAATATTACCCTTCCAGCTAGAGCTGAGGAGCATGAGCAAACGGACAGCAACGGAGGCCTCTGGCACTGCTCCACAATTTAGTCATTGAATGTACTTGGCTCTCAAATGGCAGGACCTCAGTCTGAGCAAGTGGTCACAGGTAGATGACTGAGCGTACAGTGGTGCACATAATGTGCATGGTGTACTTGCTTGAATGATTTTTGTCTCTTTTTGAACTGTGGGGCACACATTAATGACTGCCGTGGGAGATATTCAGGTTTTTAGATATTATCTCTGTGTAATATATGTACAACCTTTATATTCTGAACATTTTTAAAACTCTTTGCGCCTTATATTTAAACCACTGCACATTTATGAGTTCCTAGCCATTCCAAAAGTAAACCTGCTTTTATTAAAGATGTATATAATGGTGCTTTATAATTTGGCAGCATCCCACAGATGCAGCAAATGTGCAAGAACAAAGTTTGCACATTACATTGTACTTATTTTAAGGTACTATTTTGGTTGTGCACTGGAGAAATCACTGTTTTCATAAGGGAAGTTTCTGACCATGCCTTTTTTTGAACATGGCTATTGTCTTGAGTTTACTGATTCTGCATCCGTTCCTATACCACATAGCTGTTTCCCTTTTTCCCATCACTGATGTAACCACAAAGGACACTTTGGATGCATGAGGTGTTGTGCAGAGAATGGCCGACTGAAGGTAGGGGCACTGGTTCTGTGCAGGATGTGATGGGTTAAGGTTATGCCTAGATAAGCTGACACAATCACAAATCGGCCTATTACATGTTTCATTGAGCTGATTTAATCATCATCTTCAAATCATTGTTGGTTATTAAGCTTTCCATTGTAAACCGCTGGGGACCCGTTTCTTGGACATGTGGCCTAAACTGGAATTCTCACTAATTAATTTTGAAAGTCTCGCCCTTTCACTATTACACTTCACTGTAGTGGCTCTACTTTCTACTGGACATGCTGTGTGTTTACAAACATCCCAACTTGTAACAGGTGTATCCATGACCAACTGCCTGTTTTATAATCTCATGGCAAATATTTTTACTTGAACTATTCATATTTTGCCTTGCATTTTCTGAATAAAGATGTCTTTTTTTTAATATGCAGGCTTCAGAGCATTATAGATTGCTTATATGAAACTGTTTATTTTGTGTTTGTACCAGATGTTGTTTAGTGCTTTTTATTTACCAGTAATGGCCAAAGGCCAAATACATTTATTCCAAACATATCAAAAAGAAATAAAAGTATGCAGCAGTGCAGTAATGAAGATAATGAGAAATATGGTGATCTCTTTCAGTTTCATGTATTCAGTTCACTTTTTTTTTTGTTGTTGTCAAGGTTATTTGTTTTATTGTAATGGTACCCATCAACTCAGTATTGATCGACTTGGGTCAAATTACATAGTGTAGAAAATCAAATCAGTCCAGTGAATAATCCATTTTGTGGCCTGTTGGTGGAAGAACATGGATAAACTTGTCCTCCTTCACTTCTTCGTAACCACAAGGACAGCAGAAGGCACCAAACCTAAAGGAAAGGGGGAAAACTGAGCCAAACTGAGCACCATAATATAACTCTTCCAGATGTCAGAGGATGGACTGCATGGAGTTTGTATGGGCTACTTATTATTACATGATACCTGATGAGATCTATGATTTTAATCCAGTACAAATCTGTTAATGGATGTAGGTTTCACACGTAATAATTCCACAGTGAATGGTCTTTTGTGACTGACAGAACCCAGACACTCCTCAGTAAAAGTAATCCTGTTTGAATTAACATCACTGTAATGTAATCTCAAAACCTGGTAATAGACATGGCTGTGTAGAGTACTGTTATTGTTATTGACTGTAGCACCAGTCATGTAACGCTGACATGTACATGTGGGTAAAGCTGCATGTACTTTAGCCCACATTATGCTTTAGTCCTGAGTGCAGTAGTCACAAGGTCTATAATGTGCATCAGCTCTATTTATGGGGGGAGAAAACAATCTCTAAGTCAAATACAGCCTGTTCTTGTCTCAGAGTATTCTCACCAGAATGTACTCCAAATGTCTTAATATTGTTGCCTGGAAATCACAGCTATGTGTGATCAGACTAAAATGTTCATAAGTGTGCCAACAAGGTTTAAATGTTGCAGCCTTAATCATTCTTACCAAGCTCGCTTAGAGGTTTTTCCATGTCGAGGTCCGTGTAGATGCGTCGGGGGTAAGGAGAGAGAAGAGTGAAGTCCTGACTGTCTGCGCTGTTCATCTGCACGTACACCCTCACTGCTGCCAGAGGTTCCTGGGCTTTAAAAACCGCCGTCAACGCAGAGCCATCCAGGAGACGCACCTAACAGAAGAGCGGTGAGATGCTACACACGTTGTTTTCGTAACCTCTAGCCTGGTTGCTAGATTACACAATTTAATCAGTCACGGAAACTAACAGTGGCCTATATGAACAAGGCTATAATCTATTTATTACAGTGTAACTAACTGCTCTCAATCACAGAATTACACTAGTAATACAAAGAAATGAGACGTACAAATATTGTTTTGAGAAAAAAAAAACAAAACTGTACACCCATAACACACTTTGACAACGTGTAAAAGTGGAACCAGTCTGATTTCCACCCCAAGCTAAATCAATTTAAGATTTGTGTAGCTGTGTTACTGCTGAACACATTGGTTTTCAGTACCACATATATTGATATCTATTTACATGGCATTGTAGTTTTTTACAAATTCAAAATGCTGACAGACAGGAGGTTTCCACGAATGAAATAAGACATAATTCTGGATAGAAAATGCTTCACATTAAAATCTGGGGGCAATACCTGTATCCGACATTCATCATAATCTTTTTTGGCTGGGGGAGGGCCCTGGTTCTCAGGTGGAGATTGGGGGGTGCTGTCAGAAGTAGGGGATGACAGGGACGAACCAGAAGAGCCCCCTCCAAACTGGGATGAGAGACATGTAATAGAGTTTACTGGTTTAAATAACGTCTGCGAATCAGGTTGCTTGTCGTATATTTAAACATTTAAAGGATATTAAATGCTAAATACCAACCAAAAACTGACAAAGTAGTACCACTGACACCTAAGAAAATGTGATGAACACTATGAAACACCTGCTGCATTTTAGGAGAGGCATCATTACTTAAACGCCTTTGTGGTTCCAATAGTGAAACAGCAATTCCTCATTAAGATCTACTTGAAAAATAATTTTTCTATGTAAATAACCCCATATAAGCAAGTACCTTACGTGCCCTCTCTTCTCTGTCACGTGCAATCTTCTCTTTGACCCGCTGTCTGAAAAACAGAACACAAAGTATAATAGAATAGCTAACAGTTGTTTTTTCTTTTTGTTTTTTTTTGCTAGTTTGTCATACAGTGCTTGTAGTACTTGGCCATTCGGTCCTCCATTTTCTCTCTCCTGCGGTCATCAGCCAGCTTCTTCATTTCATCATCCTGCAGCTTTTGTCGGACCTTCTGCAGCTCCTGGCCTTGCTTCCTTCTCTGCTTTTCCCTGTCCACCTCCTCCTGCCGTTCCCTCTCTCTCCTCTCCTCCTGTTTCACCCTCATCAACTCCTCAAGCCTGAAAAGGGAAAACCTCTTTTTAATGGTCAACACATTATTTTCTAAATTAGCCCTCTTTTATGTAGCTTTCACACAAACCTCTTAATTTGTTCTTTCCTTTCCTCTTCCGTCATTGGTCGCTTGGACCCATCTCCCTCTTCTATCTCATCACCGATAACTGGTTTTCATGGAAGGATAATTTTTGTAAATAATGTATGGGACAGATAAAATGACAAAATGATATCAGCAATTTGATTTACATCTCCATTTTGGATGTATACATGGAGAAGGTGAACTGACTGAACCGAAACCGGGCACATGACAACATCCAGTGAAATGCTCTAGAATGGGGAGAGGGGGAAGTTCATACATTCAGTGAGCTCTGTATCAGGCTGGGATGGACTCTGTTGCTCTGATGCGCCTAGAACATTCCCTGCTGGTGGGACATACGGCTCGTCTATGTCTGGATCGTTCTCGTGCTCCATTAGCCTGTGGATGACAACGGCAAGAACTAAAACAAAACCTGCCTGCGACGTTCTGGCACTGCAACACTAGTCAAACAAGTGGACTCACCAGTCCATAGCTCTCTCAATGCCTTGGTTGCCGGTATGTGCTACAGCCTTCTCCCTTTGGGAACAAACAAATCAATGGAGCACGAGGGCACAATCACGGGACATAAAATCATACCTGCTGAATCACAGGAACCTCACTTACGCTCTGTTTCTGTCGAAACCCATCTCCAGTAGACTTTCTAACGTCGTACACTCCGCCATGGTGCTGAAAATAAGTAACACAAATAACACACATACAGTGACAAGAGTTTGTTCGGAAACAGTGACTCAACTTTGGCAGCTATTTTGCCAAATACGTTCATTATTGGTATCTCAACTCTTCCATCTTAGTTGTTTAGTCTTTAGTCTGTTAAATGTGGCCACACAGTGATTTTATTTGACATTTAAAAGAGCTACTGCAGTCCCGAGCTAGCAGAACTGGTCCTTTTAGCCGGCTAGCCACAACTGCACAACAGCTAGACGCCCCAGAACAAAAGGCTTGCAGATATGTGCCACATTTTTTCCTCTTTCTTTGAATCTGTCAGCAAACCCTGTCACACAGCCCTCGACAACAAGATGTAAATGAAGCAATATAGCAGCAGCCCGCGAGCTGTGAGGTTAGATACTAGCCACGGTCTGCGGCGTCAACAGACGTTCACATTAGCTAACGTTAGCAGGGAAATGCCTCTAAAACAGTTACATATTACATTTAAATGAATGAGTTGAACATAGGAATGTTAGGCTAAAGTATGCAGGCACGATTAAATGTGTACTGCGTGTAAAATAATCTCCGTAATGATTTTAAAGATGTATTATCAATGATGAGTTAGCATAATATTCACTTACAAAGCGAGTCCGCACTGCCTCCCGTCCACACTCCACTACGGCACGTACAGCAGGCCAATTCGCGCAGCGCGAAAAAAGTAAACAAGGTGAACTGCGCTCTGAAAAGACGCTGCGGCGTTTGCAGCCTGCAACTGAGCCACATTGTTGCTTGTTTGCTAGTAAATTTCAATATATTTTATATAGAATTAATTACATTTTCGTCCCTCTATATGTTTTCAGATATCAATCTAGATGTTCTCTGTCCGCCAAACTCTGCAAATATTTGAATACTCGCAAGTAATGACAACGTTGTTTTCCCCTTTTGAGTTTAAGATGAAGAATGACAATTAAATATGAAAAACAATTTGCAGTGGTGTAAAACCTCAAATCTAATCATGTGCTTCTGCTCATTTTCAGTGGTGTGACATAAAACAAAAATATTGAAACAAATATTTTCAACCAATTTAACTAATTCAAATCAAGTCCAGTCAAAATTTACTTTGCAGCAATTCTGGGCCCAAGCCCCAAAGAGCTGTGACAGCGGCAAGGAAAAACTCCCTAAGACCAAGAGGCAGAAACCTTGAGAGGTACCAAGACTCGAAAAAGGGAACCCACCCTTCTCTAGTACACTTTATAGCAAAACAATAACACAACAAGATCAATATGAATAAAGAATACTATTTTATAAATAATATACAACACTGAATATTGACATAATGAAAAAGGAAGAGAAATGTTTAGATTAATGTCAGTCATGCACTGTTGCATCAAAATACTATTTTATAAATCAGAGAAGTGGCCTAACTTTAGGTGGAGTGAGTTATTCCAAATCATTGGGCTCTTGTTTACCTCACAGCCACAATTTTAGACAAAACAGCCAAGCATAGCCGTTCAGGTCTAATCTTTTGCTTAATTTCAAATGTTTTTGTGTGTTGGCGTGTTACCAAAATGTATAATATACCCCTTCAAACCTTTGTGAATTTGCTGTGATGTAACAGTAACAGGGCAAAAATCCTATTGAAACTAATATGAAATTGTAGGGCTGTTCAGTTTTTGTAAAAATTTTAAATTATCCATATAGAACTGCTACAGTATTGGTCTAGATTCACTATATAACACTGTATTTCCTGTTTAAAATGCTGTGGAACAGAAATGGACAATGTTGTCACACCTAATGGAAAATAGGAAGCTTGTAAATGAAAAGGATAAAAGTATCTGACTCCATGCTACCGTTAGCTTGATTACAGAGCTAAATAATTGTGTTCCGAACGGTGTGACCTTTCACAAGCATACAGTGTACTGTGCTGTGTTACTGATACTGTGAAAAAGTATTTGCTCCTTCCCAATTTCTTTTATTTTTGCATATTTGTCACACTTGGATGTTTCAGGTCATCAAACTACCTTTAATATTAGACAAAGAGAACCCAAGTAAACACAAAATGCTGTTTTTAAGCGATGATTTCATTTATTGAAGGAAAAATGCTGTTCAGCTCTATGTGAAAAAGTAATTGCCCCCCTTAGCTACTAAATCAACTGGTTAACCAAGTTCAATTAACTAGTGGGTTCAGTTTCCCTAACCACACTCAGGCATGATTACTGCCAGACCTGTTGAATATAAACATCACTTAAATAGAACCTGTCTGGCACTGTAAGGCAGACTAGAAGGTTTCAAAAAGCAGCACATGATGCCACGTTATAAAGAGATTCAAACACAGATGCAATTCAAAGTCATTGAAATCTACCAGTCTGGAAAGGGTTACAAAGCCACTGGTATAATCCACAAATGGAGAAAACTTGGAACAGTGGTTAGCCTTTCACCAAGAGAGCATCAACAACTCATCCAGGAAGTCACGAAAGAGCTCAGATGAACATCTAAAGAACTGCAGGCCTCGCTTGCCTCAGTTAAGGTCAATGTACAATGCATTCCATAATAAGAAAGACACTGGGCAAAAATGTCATCCATGGGAGAATTGCAGAGCACAAACCACTGCTGACCAAAAAGAACACAATGGCTTGTCTCGCGTTTGCCAAAAAACATCTAGATGATCCCCAACACTTTTGGGATAATATCTTGTGGACTGATGAAATAAACATGTGACTTTTTGGAAGACTACTACATCTGGCAAAAAGCTAACACCGCGTTCCACGAAGGACAATGTCCGCCCATGAGTTTATGACCTAAAGCTCAAGTCAATGATCCAAAGCACACAAGCAAGTCCACCTCTGAATGGCTCAAAAGAAACAAAATTAAGGTTTTGGAGTGGACGAGTCAAAGACCTGACTTTAGTCCCATTGAGATGCTGTGACAAGACCTTAAATGGGCAGTTTAGGCTTGAAAACCTTCCAGTGCAGCTGAATTAAAACAATTCCTCAAAGAAGAGTGGACCAAAATTCCTCCATAGTGATGTAAAACACTCATTGCAAGTTATCGCAAATGTTTGATTGCAGTCGTTACTGCCAAGGATGGCACAACCAGTTATTAGGTCTAGGGGAGCAGTTACTTTTTCACATGGCTGATATAGGTTTTGAATAAATCTTTATTTAATGATCATTTAAAAGCTGCATTTTGTGTTTACTCATGTTGACTTTATCTTGTATTAGCATTAGTCGGATGATCTGACACATTTAAATGTGACAAATTAGCAACAATAGAAGAAATCAGGTGAGAGGCAAATACTTTGTCACAGCACTGTATGTATCATTTGAAACTAATTACACACTCTAAACCTTGGCATTCTGACTGAAACTGAGTTGTTTCATTAGACTGAATGGGATTTTCCTCCGTAAAGCCTGCCTGACCCAGCAACTGTTGCTACAAACAAGCTGTCACTGGTTCTAAGGCACAGTTTAAAGATCCTTATTTTTAGATTGTTGTAAAGCTTTCCACATGCGTTTGTGGGTGGATCTTGGAGATGTGAATTGTCTTTAAGGGCAGAAGTCACACGGCTGCTTGCTGGGTGTAATGTGTGTGTAAGGAGTACACAGGTAGGTGTGTAAATGGGATACACTGTGGGAGGGCATGTTACTTATTGAGCAGCAGCGTAATAATCTACCAGCCACAGAACTCAGCAAACAGACAGTAAGGAACTCAGCAGAGGCCTAGCGCTCATTTTCTGCTCTTCTCTATCTGCCTGTCAGAGGTAATACAAAGGTAATACAACTCCACTTTACTGTTTTCCCTTATCTGTCTGTCGTATCATTTTTGTTTAAAGTCACTCTTATTTCTGCTTTTGGTTATAACATCAGTCAACAATTCTTAAATTGCTTTCTTAATTAAAATTGCCAGCATTAATTGTATCTTATATTATTTGAAGTGTCTTTTTTGCTCAATAGATAGACAGTGTTATTTCAAATAATCATTTTAATGAGTATATATTCATAGAAGTGTAATAGAAGTATCACAGTTTGCAGTTGTTTTTATTTTTAATTAGAGTTTAAATACATCTGGTTACATGAAATGAATCAAAAAGTCATTTTTTGAACATATGTCGACAGTAAAAGTATTACAATGTGCTGTGACTGGGGTCAAAGTATCTCAAGTTGTAATTGTTTTATTGTTGTTTTCAAGGAAGAGGTGGAAAAGGTGGGTAAAGTTCACGTTAAATCAAAGTCCTTAACAATCTGAAGTAGGCGTGCTGACTAAACCACGGCAAACCAAAAAAAAAAGTGCAACCAAACAGAAAAACAGAAATATAAGACCTTCTATTTAAAAGGGATTTCCACCTATTTTTCAAGATGTCTGCACAATTCAGCTGTTGAGATGTGAACAAAGTCATCCAAAGTGGCTTGGTGTGAAATACTTTCTTGTAAGGAAATGTGCAGACTCTGATTTCTTCACAGTGATGTTGATAGAAACCAGGAATTGCGACATCAACATTGCAAATAAAGCCATTTTATTTACTATCCAAAATCACCAGTGGACCTACAAGTGTCTTCTGAGATTTTATTAGTATGTTAATAAAGGTAAAATCTGAAAAATATGGTTTTGGGGAACTATTTTGCCTTAAAACACCCTGCATGAATGGATTTACATAAATACACTGTAGCCCCAAAGCTGATGTCCAAACCATCGTATAACAATTTCTCAGACATAAGGCAGCAAATTTATCACCATCTCATGTAATAACTTTCTGTGAGGGAGCTGTTAGAGTCACTAAACTCTTCAGACGTCTGGTTCCTATCACCACCACTGTGAACAATTCTGACTTGGTAAGTTGCTCTTGAATGGACTATTCATCAAATCACTCTGAATGACGTTTATATCATAAGCATTTTTTAATGGAAAAATCTGTAGAAATTTGCTTTAACCAACAAGTTTATGATTCACGCATGTTGAGCATTTATCAGTGAAGACGCTGATTTGAATAGTCAGTCACAGATAATGTCATCCTCTCCGTCTTTACACTTAGACTCTTAAAACTTTTAATGTAACAGTACGTAACGCCTTAACACTCAAATACTTTCATTACACCACGTTCTTCTGAAATCTGCTCTTTCCTCTAACAGTTGGTCTTTTGCTTTCCAGATAAGCTAAATCAAAGACGCCCAGAAGAAAAATGTGTTCCTTCAGAACCATTCCTGGTGCTCACTGGGTGTAACAGTTCCTCCATGTGGAAGACCTCTGTGTGCCAGTGGAGAAGCTGTTACCTGCAGAGGGTCACTGAGAGCTGCCACCTGAACTCACAGACAGTTTGGATTCTGCTCTTAAACTCCAAATAATACCAAGTAGGGGTGGGTGATATGGAAATTTGTGAATGTAAAGGAAAAATGCTATTGAACACTATGAATACAATGATTTTTATTGAATGTTACACTGCCATAACTTTAAACTGGACTACTTATGTTCTCTTTTTAATGAAACATGCATTTGGTCAGTGTTCTTTAAACACTGATGATGTCCACAGTACGCTCAGAGAAGCTTGTCATGATAATGATAACACATCACCATATTGTTTACCACTAACACCAAACACAGCAACATGTGGTGTTTCTTTGCGGTGTGTATATACATAAAGTCCATAGACTTCACTGAATTATATTAAAACGTGACGTTCTGGTACATAAAGAATTATTTTTTTTAAAGGCGGATGAATAGTGGAGTTATTATTCACATGTAATACCACTGATGGCCATAGGGGCGCAGCATCTCACCAGCAGGACTGCGCACAGAATTCGAGATGTAGGTTTTAAACAATAACAGCAATAAAATTGTTATTATATTGTTGTTGTTTTTATATTGTTATTTTATGGAAGAAATAGAACTTATCAAACTTGTTTTCAAACTTCGTATGTTTGGGAAAAAAAGTGTCGGAAACATTTTTGAAGTTTTCAATGATTTCAATGATGGTCCATTCACACCACACACATTACACACAAACCCAATATAAACCTAAATAAACCAAAATCAGCAAGGCCACTGCAAAAAGCAGGCAGAACCTTCTAAATGGAATGGCCTGGTTAGACCCAACAATTTTATTGGGGTGGCAAACTGCTAGGGGGAAACAGGTGGGAGGTAACTTTATGAGAGAACAGTATTTAGATACGGAACAAACTATTCTACTGTAGCATTAGCAGGAACTTATACTCAGCACTGGATCCACCTATGATGAAATCTAGTCTGCACTATTAAATGCATGCACATACTCAGCTGTAAAGAGTTTTTAGCTTAGATATAAAATGACAGAAATTTCTATACAACAGTAAATGCTAGTAGTTACTAAGTTCCTCATTTTAACACTGTATAGCCAGCTGTATATAATGTTACTCCTATAGCAGCACTACTGAAATGCATTGGGCAAATTATTCATGTAGTTATAATTCTATGAAGATGAACAAAATAACCGGTTAACTACATTTTAAAATACAGTTTCACTCCAGAAAAACTGAAAATGACTTTATACTGTTTTCCACTACACTATGTGACAAACTTCTATTTAAAAATTGCTTCTACTGTCTATTGAATATCTTCAGTCACAGTAATGTTAATATACACATACATCTAACAAAAATGCTGTAATACACTGTAGAAATGTGTTCATTTGCTTTTAAATGTTTTCCTAATGTAGAAAGCCAATGTAATTTGCTTCCTTAAGCAAAACAAACAAGAAGAGCTAAGATTTTGAGCAGAGTTCATTCGCCTGTGAGACATGCTGATTACACAAAGTAGCAGAACTTTGATACCAGAGCTGTGGTAATGCTACGCTGCTGATAGCTGCCTGTCTCACTTTGTTTAACTGACCACATTACAACCTAGTCAGGGGCGTAGCCAAGGGGTGGCCACGCCTGGCCACGTCTGGCCACCCCTTGGCTACGCCCCTGACTAGGCTGTAATGTAGAGGCCTGTGTCATAAAATGTTTGATCTCATCTGGAGCTTGTTTTAAATGCACTGTTGTGGAGAAAGTTGCCGAGTCACAATTGTTCACAGTGGTGGTCATAGGAGCAAGACATCTGGAGACTTTAAAGGGGAATTCCACCATTTTTTCTACATTTTTGCATAATTCAGTCCTTGAAATTTGAGATTTAATGCAAAATGGTTCACTGTAGAGAAACTTACCCACTCAGATTTCTTCACAGTGGCAGTGATAGGAACCAGAGGTTGCCATGTCCACAACACAAATATAGCCATTTTATTTACTATCCAGAACCACCAGTAAACTTCATGTGTCTTCTGAATTTTGTATGTAATGTTGAAGAAGGTAAAATATTGGTAAATCTGAAAAAATAAGTTTTCTTTGGGGACTAATTTTGCCTCACAACGCCCTTCGTGTCTTCCTCCATCCTGAATGGATTAAAATACACACACACACACACACACACGCACATTTTCTAAACCGCTTATCCTTCTGAGCCTATCCCAGCAGTCATTGGGCGGAAAGCAGGATAACCCTGGACAGGTCGCCAGTCCATCGCAGGGCAGACAGACAGACATATACATTCATACACACACTATGGATTAAAATAAATGGATTAAAATACATTTTAAGCTAAAACTTTATCACAAAACTTCTTCTGC
>JAILXH010240464.1:47645-59657 GCA_023558415.1 Piaractus mesopotamicus | reverse complement strand
ATACATAGCATGTACACAGCAACTATCTGTTTTCTTGTCTTTGTGGTTTGCAGAGCTAAACCCTTACATAGTGCATGTAACAATATATAATATTCAGAACAATACACGATATTCATAAACATGCACAGTGTTATAGATTAGATTTATGTTGAAGCACAGCAGTGGTAAGTAATGTTTGAATTTTAGTGTGAAATATGTATAAATGAGGCAAAGCATCACACAGGATTAAGGCACACATAACAATGTATTAAAGTTAACTACAGAACACAACTGAATTTCAGATTTCGGGTTTGACACATGGACACCCCGACCTTAACTTCAACTCTAAACTTACACCTACTCCTAAACCTAACCCCAACCTTAACTTTAAAACTAAACCTACACCTACTCCTAAACGTAACCCTAACCTTAACTTCAATCCTAAATCTATATCTACTTCTAAACCTCACCCTAACCTTAACTTCAGCACTAAACCTACACCTACTCCTAAAACTAACCCTGACCTTAAATTCAAAACTAAACCTACATCTATTCCTAAATGTAACCCTAAACTTAACTTCAACCCTGCTGCTGAATAGTATTTGTATAATAATAGTCCTTCTGGGAACCTACTTGGCGTGGAGGTCAGTTCAGTCCTAGTGGCAGCCATTGTTATATTTAATGTTGATGTGATGGTGTTAACATCTGAAAAGAAGTAAAAGTTAATAAATAAATAATACAGTCATATGAATAAAATAAAAAAAAAATCTAGTTAGTAGATGGATCATAATGGTGAGTGTTAAAAGCAATGATGAAAATATAAAGAAACTAATATAAAAAAAAAATATCCGATAGAGCATGGATAACATTAAAAATCACATCTAAAAGTGACCCAAATATGACGTGAGATTAGTGTTCGCACAGCTCTCAATAAAGAGACGTCTATGTCACGTCTATACATGACCTGATTTGTATAAATCTAAACCTGTAAAATGAACTTAGCCTGAGCTATTGACTTGCAATTACCCCACTAGATTAGAGGGGGATACACACTGTAGAGTAAGTACATAAATTCTAGTAAAATTCTAGTATTTACTCTACACATAATTAGTAACTATATGAAAATTTTCAAATATGTACCAGAGTACTTTCTCAGAAAATAATGATAAATTATAAAAAAAATTCTGGTACCAGGACTGTAAAATAATGTATCTTTGAGACATAGCAATTATGCAGTAACTACCTATTAAATCATTGTCATCTTGTATAGTAATTTACCAGACATATTACCTGGCACATACTGGTACGTTCTCAGTAAAAGTACCCTAATATAGACTTTATACATAGCATTTACACAGCGACTATCTGTTTTCTTGTCTCCTGTGATTTGCAGAGCTAAACCCTTACATAGTGTATACAACCATATATAATATTCAGAACAATACATAATGTTCATAACCATATACAGTGTTATAGACCAGATTTATGTTGAAGCACAGCAGTGGTAAGTAATAATTTCAGAGTTCAGGTTTGTCATAAACCAAATGACATTTTAAGCTACCTAGAACATAAACCTTACCCTAAACTTACCTTTAACCATAAACACCTACTCCTAGACCTAACCCTAACCTTAACATCAACATTCAACCTACACCTACTCCTAAATCTAAACCTAACCTTAACCTTAATATTCAACCTTAAATCTACACCTACTCCTAAACCTAACCCTGACCTTAACTTCAACATTAAACCTACACCTACTCCTAAATCAACCCCTAATTTTAACTTAAATACCAAACCCCACCTACTTCTAACCCTCACCCTAACCTTAACTTTAGCTTAAGTGTTGGTCTGTGAGTTATTTAAATTTTATAATAAGAATTCCACAGATTCCCTCTGGAAACTTACTTGGAGTGGTGGTCAGTTCGGTGCTAGTGGTATCCATTGATGTGGTAGAGATTGACCTGATGGTTCTCACATCTGCGATGATGTTTAAAAAAAAAAAATAATAAAAATAAAAAAAATTTAAAAAACTGTAGTTATTACAAGGATGAAAATTAGGATTGTCGATAGTAACTGTCATGAAAAAATGCTAAAACAGTAAATGTCTCCTTTGGAATAATGGATAATATTCATGTGCTTAATAAACATCAGACATGCCTTTGCTCTAGAAGCACATCTTATATGATGTAATCAGTGTTCACACAGCTCTGAATAAAAACATGTCTGTGTCACATTTACACACAACCTTTGTGTCACTTTTACTCTCTAATGTGAAAATAGCTTAAAGAAGTGGTCGGCAACATGTGGCTTTTTTACTGCCCTGTTGCGTCTCCACAGCAGAATTAGATTTTTAGGTAAAAATAAAATAATCCTACTTTGCAGTAAAATAAGGCTCTACTGATTGTTCTAACACTGTTTTAACGATAAATGGTCTTAAATGCTGGAGTTATTGTATATCTGCTAATTCATCCTTTAACCCTGAAGATTGGCACGCAGACTGCTTGTCTCTATAGCAACGCAAACAACAGTCTCGTCTAGGTAGTAGCTAACAAAAAAGGCAAAGAGAGAGATTCAAGACAAACATCGATAATTTGGAGACGAATGGACTAGTAATTATAAATAGCCAAGATCGTAAAATGGACATAATATTTTGTGGCTACTAATGTGGTTTGATTTTTATTGAAAGGACAAAATGGAGAAATTATTAATTGTTAATGAGTTAATGTTGTGAAGCACTTTATTTTACAGTATACTAAATAACTAGTTTTTAATAGGTAAATATGTGTTATTTCCAAGTAATTTTCTGATAAATACAACCCCATTTCCAAAAAAGTTGGGATGCTGTGCAAAATGTAAAAAAAAAAAAAATCAATGATGTGCAAATCATTCAAACCCTATATTTCATTGAAAATAGTACAAAGACAACAAATCAAATATTGAAACTGAGAAATTGTATTGTTTTTTGAAAAACATATGCCCATTTTGAATTTGCCAACATGTTCCAAAAAAGTTTGGACAGGGGCATGTTTACCACTGTGTTTCATCATCTCTTCTTTTAACGACACTCTGTAAGCGTTTGGGAACTGAGGAGACCAATTGCTGTAGTTTTGAAAGTGAAATATTTTCCCATTTTTGCTTAACATAGGATTTCAGCTGTTCAATAGTTCATGGTCTCCTTTGTCATATTTTTCATTTCATACTCTGCCAAATGTTTTTAGTGGTGACAGGTCTGGACTGCAGGCAGGCCAGCTTAGTGCCCGGCCTCTTTTAATACCGAAGCCATGCTGTTGTAATATGCAGAATGTGGTTTAGCATTGTCTTGCTGAAATAATCAAGGCCTTCCCTGAAAAAGACGTCATCTAAATGGCAGCTTATGTTGCCAAAACATGTATATATTTTTCAGCATTATTGGTGCCTTCACAGATGTGCATGTTACCCATGCCATGTGCACTGATGCACCCCTATATCATCATGAATACTGGATTTTGGACACAGGACACTTTTCACATCCCCTCAGTCCATTTTAATTTTAATTAGCATTTGTGGATGCAGCACTGAACTGTTTTATAGACAGTGTTTTTCAGAAATTTTGCTGATACTGGCCTTGTTCCTTGCGTACAGAGATTTCTCCAGATTCTCTGAATCTTTTAATGTTATTAGGTACCGTAGATGATGAAAAGCAAAAGTTCTTTGCTATTTTATGTTGAGCAATGTTCTTGAATTGTTGCACTATTTCACCAAACAGTCTTTCACAGAGTGGTCTACCACTCCTCATCTTTACTTCTGAAAGACTCAGCCTCACTGGGATGCTCATTTTTTACTCAATCATGTCATTAACCTGTTGCCAATTAATTATCAGGTGTTTTTTTTTTTTTTTTAAGCATTACACAACTTTACCAGCCTTTTGTTGCCCCCGTCCCAACTTTTATGAAAAGTGTTGCTGGCATCAAATTCAAAACAGGCAAGTATTTTTCAAAAAACAATAAAATTTCTCAGTGACAACATTTGATATGTTGTCTTTGTACTATTTTCAATGAAATATAGGGTTTAAATGATTTGCATATCATTGTATTTTTCCTAGCGTTCCAATTTTTTTGGAAATGGGGTTGTACTTTCCACATACATATGAATTTACATAAAAACTACTATGTATATGGAAGTTTCAGGTATGTATAAAAGTAATTGCTGAGAATGTAATGGTAAATATGTAGTACTCGGAAGTAATATTTGCTGCATAATTTGCAAGTACAGTATGTCAGTACAGAGTAACTAATGTAAGAAATACCAGGTATATTTCCCCTTTTAATAATTCAGCATTTCAGTAAACACATGCACATCTGACAGATAACATACCTTTATTCCAGCAGAGTTGTATATTCCAAGTTTAATATATGAATATCAATATAAACTAGGCATACTACTAGGTGCATACTGGTAAGTTCTCTGTAATATGTTGGAGTAAACCTGTACTTTGTATTTAGACAGCAACTATTTATTTTCATGTATTTGTGGGATGCAGAGCAAAAGCCTACATATAGTATATAGACAGATAGAGTTAAAAAAAAAACAAAAGACAGACAAAAAAAACAAGGCAACAGTATCTAAAGGGCCAAAGGCCAAAGGAAATCGAAAAAGGCAGGCAAAATAGTTCAACACACAATAAAGGCAAAAATACAACAAGGCTTGGTAAGGCAGACACAAGGGAACTGGCAATAGTTTGCAACGAGTGAGTGCAATAGAGAGGTTTAAGTAGCAAGGCTGCGTCAGTGGAAATAAAAATGGGGTAGTGTAATTGTTTGTCTTGGTGACAGTTAGTACTCAGGGGCAGATGAATTCTGGCGGCCAGAAGAGGGATTGCTGACAAATACACCAAAATGAGAAAATATCTTATACTGTTTAGGTGGTAAACATGCAGTTGGCATCAAGTAATGCAATCAAGTAAGTCTGCATGTTAGGAGCTTCAGAAAATGGGTCTCTGTGGTCAAGCGGCTACACACTAGCTTATGTCTACTGTTCAGAAGAAACACTGGAACATGTGCTCCTGCAGAAAAGAATGAGAGGTAAGCAGACTGATCTACTGATTATTGTAGTACTTCGGTAGTTGTCTGATTTGTAGGCTTATGTGCAAAATATGAAGATGTGCATTAGCCTTTTAGTTCAATTTATAATATTGTTCCAGATCATCATTAACTGCTAGTTTATTAATACTGAGTTACCATGTGTTTGAATTTATAATACTGTTCCAGATCATCATTAATTCCTAGTTCATTAATAGGGAATTATCATGTGTTTCCCTTCATAATACTGTTCCTGATCATCATTAACTCCTAATGAAGAATATCAAGACCTCATGCATTATCTGACAGTAATTACATAATCAGTTGGTAATATGTATTCTAATATGTATATTATGGTTCTAATATGTAAAACCAAGTGAATTTGAAGGTAGGACACATACACATTCAGATATTTACATGAGCCCTCTCTTCAACTGACCCTGCTCTAAAGAGGACGTAAAAGGAGAACAACTTTTCAGAAGAAACACTGGAACATGTGCTTCTGCAGAAAAGAATGGTGTTTCTAAAGATAAGAGGTAAGCACACTGATCTACTGAGTACTGTAGTATTTTGCAGTTGTCTGATTTGTAGGCTTATGTGCAAATTGGTTCACACAGTCAGATACGAAGATGTTCATTAGCCTTTTAGTTCAATTTATTATACTGTTTCAGATCATCATTAACTCCTAGTTCATTAATAATGAGTGACCATGTGTTTCACTTTATTATACTGTTCCTGATCATCATTGACCCCTACTTCATTAGTAATGAGTTACCATGTGTTTCACTTTATAATACTTTTCCTGAACATCATTAACTCCTAGTTCATTTCTTATGAGTTACCATGTGTTTCACTTTATAGTACTGTTGCTGATCATAATTAACTCTCAGTTCATTAATATTGAGTTACCATGTGTTTCTCCTTATAATACTGTTCCAGACCATCATTAACTTCTAGGTCATTAGTTATGAGTTACTATATATTTCACTTTATACTGTTCCTGTTCATCATTGGTTCAAACTGCCAAATATGAAGATGTGCATAAGCCTTTTAAGGTTTCTGATCAAAAACACATGAGGGACACCAGTCAGTACAGTATGGTGTGATGCCCCCAGCCTTCTCTGAGAATACCTGTTTCTGTGAATAGAAATGGGGGGTATAATCCATTATATTGTAGAGACTGCACACTTTGTAGTGTATTTCACTGCTGTTAGAAATGTTGGAATACACTATCAGTTAGCAGTTCAGCAGGACCCTTGGCAGACTCAGTAGTTATTCTAAGAAACCATAGTTACTAAGTTATTTTCTATGCGATTCACTTACTATTTAGTTAATAGTGAACTACCCTAATCATTAGTTCACTATTACCCATTAATTAGTTTACTAGTAGTCCTTGGTAGTTAAGAGTAGTTATTTAATGCAGTATTACTCATTCATTCCTGCTTAGCTCCTGATTAGTCACTTATTAAAGTGTTACTGTAAACTTGGTGAAGTAGGGATAATCCTATGGCATTGATTATTTAAGGGTTGAATGCTGAATGTTGAACAGTATTTTTCTTTCAATTAATAAAATCATTTAAAAACAGCATTTTGTGTTTTCTTGGGTTATATTCAAAAATAGTTTAACGATCTGAAAGTCTGACAAGTTTGGGAAAAAATAGATGAAATTGGGAAGGGGCAAATACTTTTTCACAGCACTATATCATGTGTCCCATTTTATACATGTTAGAGGTGCACACAATTTGTCAAATGTAATTGCTGCCAACTCTCAATGATGGTATATTGCTGTGGAACATACCTCTGCAGAGGCTGCTGATATTGATAGATATGAGTGGGTTTGTCACATTATAGCCACTCAAGCATGAACAGCTGTAGTTTCCAATAGCATTGGTGCATTTTGTATGTGGACCACACACTTCTGGATTCTCAGTACATTCATCTATATCTTGACTTAAGAAAATAATGAAACAAAGAGACTTTTAAACATTCTGCATTAAACAGTGTTTATTCCATTCCATAATCTAGAGAGACCCACTCGAATAAAGGTCTTCATGTGTAATACACTTGGTCATTTTACTACAGTGAACATAGTCAGTGTGAAATCACTGGATGCTGTATTAATTCATCATTTCTTAGAACTCATTTTTTGTAAATCAAGATGTAGGTCAAGATCTAAATATTCTCACTTGAAAGGAGATTGTCACAAAACACAAACAAGCCCTAAAACCCTTAAAATCCAAAAGTGTAAGTCACTTCTAGTCTTCATAACTTCAGAGCGGTTGAAACTATAGACATGATTCACCTGTCAGACCATTCAGCAGACCAGCCCCTAACTAGCTAGCATGAACTAGCTAGCATGACATCAGTAGATGTGACATCAGCATCAGTGAGTAATTTGGCTTGGAAAATCACCCAAAATCCTGATATTATTGCTATGTTTTTTGGCCTTCATATTCCAAAGAGTTACAACAGCGACATGATTCATACATCAGATCACTCATCAGACTCTGCCTTCACAAACCAGAGTGATTTCATCCAACTGTGACCATCCATTAGCCAGCAATCCAGCTCCAAAATCATCCAAAATCCACTCACTACTGTTATATTACATCTTTGTTTTAAGCCTTCGTATTATAAACAAAGGCTTCACTAGACAAAGTGAGAGAAACCAACTCTGACATCCCTCATCCCAGAAATAGAGAGTGACTCTCTGAAATTTTAGCAAAGATCCAGTCAGTAATCCAGTTCAGAAACCACCATTCAGATCCTGAATTTACATCTATTTAAATGCTCATTTAAATGTCTAAATGTACGACATAAAACTTCTTGTGATGTCTCAAAAAGTCCTCTGATTGACTAAGACTCTGAGGTTAGTGCTGATAATCAGAAATTCACAGTTAAATATGCATTAAAAATGACTCAAAATGCAGTCACACTTCTATAAATGAGACTAAATGCTAGCCATGTGATCAATGCATGTGTCTGAGCTGAGAGAGTGGGAGGGGGTGGAAAAAATGACCATGTCACATTCACTACGAGTGCACTTTCCCTCTTTCCCTCAAAACACAGACAGGCCCTAAAACACATTTTAAACAAATAAATAACATTAAATAGGAAAGACATTTTTATAAAATTAATAATATTTAGCTCTGTCTTAGTTTACATTTATTTTGAGCATTATAAATATCTGATATTAAATATGCAACTCAATTTCTAATTAAAAATATAGGCTGTCTTGCTGTCTGTCAGAGTTTTAGCACTCAGCATAAATCCAAGAGGACAGAAAATCAATAAAAATGTTGCTGCCTTATGCTAATTGTTTTTTTTTTTTATTCATAAAAACCAACAGAATGAATCACCATCAAAAATCCTGCACGTTCAGCTCACAGACACTCAAGACCAACACTTTCTGAAAAGGTATCTGAGGGGCAACTTGTTTTCAAGAGTTGTACAAGCAAAAAAAAATACAAAATTTTGCAGGCACCAAGTAAATTTTTGATCAAAAATGACCCAAATTCATGAAGATATCAAATTTTTTGATGATTGACCCAAAATACAAAAAAAAAAAAAAAAAAAAAATCCCAAAAATTATAGGGTTCTAAGGGTTAATACAAGATTTGGTTGTCTGACTAGTCAAAAATGTCAGGACAAGAACTTATAGACATGGTTAAGAGCAGACAGCAGTTTACTTGGAAAAATATGAAAGCATTTTGAGCAAAACTGCAAAATCTCATAACAAAATTAAGGAAGTATCTATTTCTCAGGTACCGTCTTGTTGACATATTGTGTATCCCTTTTCATACAAGTTAAAAATGCCAGAAAAATATTGTCAAGTGTAAATGCTGCCAACACTCAAAGATGGTAAATCACTGCCAAACGTACCTCTGCAGGGGTTGCTGATATTGATAGGTAGGATTGGGTTTGTCACATTATATCCACTCAAGCATGAACAACTGTAGTTTCCAATAGCATTGGTGCATTTTGCATGTGGACCACACACTTCTGAATTCTTGGTACATTCATCTATATCTTGAATAAAGAAAATAACAATACAAAGAGACTTTTAAACATTCTGCATTAAACAGTTTTTATTCCATTCCATAATCTAGAGATTCCCACTTGAATAAAATTGTTAATGTGTAATACACTTGATCATTTTACTGCACTTAACATAGGCAGTGTGAAATCACTGGATGCTGTATTAATTTGTCTCATTTTTTCTAAATCAAACTTTAGGTCAAAGATAATCTACATATTCTCACTCGAAACGATACTGTCACATAGATTCTTAATACGAGATTTGGTTGTGTTACTAGTCAAACATTTCATGACAAAAACTTTTTGTTTCAGCAAAGACAGAAGTTTACTTCTAAGTATATGAAAGCATTTTGAGTAACAACTGCAATATCTCATAACAAAATTGTGGAAATTTCTATTACTCAGGTACCGTGTTGTTGACACATTGTGTATCCCTTTTCATACGAGTTAAAAATGCCTGATAATACCTCATTTGAAAAATACCTCTGCAGGGGTTGCTAATATTGATAGGCAGGAGCATGTTTGTCACATTATATCCGCTCAAGCATGAGCAGCTGTAGTTTCCAATAGTATTGGTGCATTTTGCATATGGACCACACACTTCTGGATTCTGAGTACATTCATCCACATCTGCAATAAAGAAAGCAAAGATCATTTTACACCTTGTGTATTATAAAGTATTTAATCCATTACATAATCTAGATGGTCTCAGTTATGTCAGTTATTTTTGATAGACTGGATTGAATTAACTTATTTCCTAGAACCAGTTAGGAATTTATTTTTGAATAAGAAATTGTTTTAAATTCTCAGTGTATTTTTTTGTATTTTTTAATAAGAGGTTCAAGCATAAAGTGCTGGAACCATATTTTAATTGATAGGATTTTTATTTTTTCTTCTTCTTTATTTCTCAGCTAAAATTAGTTGTGCAGACCAAACCATAAGTCGTGCAGATATAAGACCTTGTCAATAGGTAATAGTTCCTCCCATTACTTTGGAACATGGCATCACTGTTTTTTTTTTTTTTTTTTCATATACTCATTAGTTGTCTCATGGTACACAAAATGTCATAAGATCTATATAGGTCCGCCCGCTTAGATTTTAAGATTTTATAGAAAATCACACATTTTTAAGCATGAACTAGTCCTTGGGTTTTCACCTAATCCGCACAAATGTGGTGTCAGAAGACTTGTGAACTTTAATATTTATCAAAAAAAAAGAAAGAAAGAAAGAAAATACTTCACTGTGTAGTGTCCAGATACCACTTAAAAATATTGGTGGTGCTCATATTGCAATAAACATGCATATACAACTCAAATGTTCAAACATTTTGACCAGTTGTTACAAAACTTGACAAGTTTGTATGTTAAAGGGAGTCATAGATGATCTTCAACATCTGGTGGAACTGCTTTGCTAGATGGTGCTAACCAGTTTTATGCAACCAAAGGCTGTCTTACAAGAAAATTTGCATGGTGCTACTATATGCTGTCCTGGATCAGGATCTATGAGGCAGGTATGAAACACCATGGCCACTATCAGCTAATTAGATTTCACTAGGTATTTGACAGCCTGAGAAATTGTCCAGTCACTACGACACTTGATACATATCTCCAGGTGTAGACTCTCTACTACCAATTGATGTGTGACAGGTATTGGCCACTGGGAGTGCTACTCATGTTTTAAGACACTAAAGTGAATAAATGTCTTATACTTTTTAGGTGGTAAACATGCAGTTGGCATCAAGTAATGCAACAAAGTGAGCCTGAGAAGTTTTTCAAATACATTTTTTTTCCTAATCTTTATGATTTTTCTACACAAACGCATTATTTGAAAAATACACATTTTGAACTGGTCTTACAATTCACACCCGGTAATCTCAAAATCTGGTCTTAAATTTAAAGTCTCTAAATAAATATTTATTAAAATAATGACTTTTTAACACAGTGTATCTGAAACAAGTCAATCAATCAATTTTTGGAGTTATGACTCCATTATCTGCAGCTCACATATATACTATATGGACAAAAGCATTCTGATACCACTCCTAATTATTGAGTTCAGGTCTTTCAGCCACACCCATTGCTAACAAGTGGATGAGCATATAGCCTTGCAGTCTAAATAGACAAACACTGGCAGTAGAATGGGTCGTACTGATAATCTCAGTGACTTTAAACACATCACTGTCATAGGATGCCATCTTCACCATAAGTCAGTTTGTGAAACGTCTGTCCTGCTAGATCTGCCCCTGTCAAATGTAAGTGCAATTATTGTGAGATGAGAACTAATAGGAGCAACAGCCATGAAGCAGTGGACCACGCAAACTCACAGAGTGGGGCCACTGAGTGCTGAAGCATACAGTGCCTATCCTCTGTTTAATCACTCACTAAAGAGTTCCGAACTGCCTCTGGAAGCAACATCAGCAAAAGAATGAAAAAAAAGTTATTTAAAGGTTAAAATGAGAATTCTCGTGAATCCTCTGGAAACCTACTTGGAGTGGAGGTCAGTTCAGTGCTAGTGGCGGCCGTTGTCACGGTGGGGATCGACGTGATGGTGGTCGCATCTGAAAAGAAGTAAAAAAAAAAGAAACATTGAAACAATAACCTTTACCCCATTCAAATTTCAATTTCTCTTGTGTAATAAGATTGTTACAATTTCTTCATGACAGTATTTTTTAAAATATTTATTGTTATATTTTCAAGTTGTTTACTGGGGAGTTCTCTGTAATACATTGGTAATAGCAAGCAAGCAAGCAAACAAAGGCTCTTCTGGATGAACCTCTACAGTACTGATTTCGTCCATAAGTTATTTAAAGGTTAAAATGAGAATTCTCGTGAATCCTCTGGAAACATACTTGGAGTAGAGGTCAGTTCAGTGCTAGTGGCAGCCGTTGTCATGGTGGGGATCGACGTGATGGTGGTCGCATCTGAAAAGAAGTAAA